>JAUTBZ010121800.1:0-15995 GCA_032361785.1 Lepetodrilus galriftensis
ACAGGGTTGAATCATCGTGTCATACGAGATATTGAAGAACTCTACTTTTGTTATTGTGCCTGTTACATGTAATTTTTGATTGACTCAAAAAGTGATAATGTTTTACCTGTTGTTTTGGAACTTCATGTTGTCTTACACTTGACTTTATTTTGTTTCCAATGTTACTTTAACAATCAACTTTGTTTATCGTGATAGTCATGATTCGTACCAATCTATTAAACTTTATTTCACTCAAATACGATTTGCAGTTTCTATTTTATGTCGATTCAAAATGGGTGTTATACTTTCTTTTGCTCGCTAGTTTATATGGGTTGGGTTTTTTGTTGTTGTTTTTTTGATGGGTGGAGTGGTGTGTGTGTGTGTGTGGTGGGGGGGGGGTGGGGGGGGGGGTATATCTGACATAACCAGGTGCCTAAAGCTATGTCTGATATTCATGGCACTTTTATAAGTTCAATTTTGTATTCACTGAAGAGTCCATATTATCCCCATTTAAGCCATTAGACCGTGCAGGATGGCCTACATATACCAACGTTATTAATCCGTTTTACCTTAACCAAGCTATGTCTGAAGATATTGTATAAATGCCTAGGACATGGTTGGGATAATAGACTTGGGAGTCAACGGGTTTAAACCGTTGTGAATTTGCATAATGGCGTGGTGTTTATCAGTACCATTGTTACCTTGGTTGGCATTCGTCCAAGATCTTCACAAGATGGTATTATTATTATTATCTTTGTTGAATAAAAATATGTTTAAATCAAAGAATAGCGGAAATAGAGGATATTACACGATGTTCTACTAGTATTTCATATCAACTTTATGTTCCTAGTGTAATAATTGTATGCACGAGCTTCAGCGAGTGCAAATAAAAATAGTTCACGAGGGACATAAAGTTGATATGAAATAGAACATCGTGTAATATCATATTTATTACCCCAGATGTGTTTTATTAATGTGGATTCAATCGAAAACAATGTTTTACTGATAGCCACGAATATATGCGGACTAATAAAAGTCACTTTAACATCCAACTTACTACCGTCAGAAAGATTATATAACAATCCGTAGTTCCGATAAAATGTGTTGATTAACGCGATTATAGACGTTCGTGAATACTATTTCTTATAGCAATATAGGTGGCATACTACAGTTGTTTCCCCTTATGATTTAAACAATATTTATTCTAACTCGAGTAATATAATAACTGTTCATTTGAAATGTGAGACACGTGAAAGAATATATGATAAATGTTTGCTCTATAACATAATGACCATATTATGTTTCCCCTTATCATTTATCATATAAAATAGGTTACTCTGAGTGCCTGCTGATGGAAAACGTATGTATCAATCTGAAACAGGCTCATATCCCCGTCTACAGAAGGCCTCCATGAGTCATATAAACAGATAAAAAGGGCACGTACTTCATGTCAGGAATTGGCAAAATGCACCCAAACAGGCACTGTATATCAACAACAACTCACATGGCTGAAACATAGCAGGAAGTGACCGAAGCACTCCACATTCAATGATGCCTACACCTTCCGACTAGGGAGAGTAGTGATATGCATTTAGAATGCAATAAAACTGCATTGAAATCACTTTAATTGGAACAAAACTCCATTCATATTGTATAAAATACAAAAACACTAGGACAGAGGCAATGAAACACATGCACAACTTACTTTTTGAAGGGACTATACAGTCGTTGATAATGATAAACTGTATAGTATGCCCCCATTTATATAGAGAGTGGCGAGAAGGAAAAAAACAGTTTCCTAAGTACAGCTATCAATTATTATTTTACAAATATTACAGTCTGTCAGTGCGCGCTGTAAGGTGTTGACATGTTGATCAGCTGATCGACAGGAACAAATAGACTACTAGAACTAACGATCAAGATTGAATTATAGTAAATACATTGGATTAAAAACTAAGACGGATGCAGAAATCATGAGTGAATAGTTGTTATTGGACGATTATCGCTGTGAATTGTTTTCAAAGCAGTCAACTTAAATTTCAAGAAAGTGCTCAAAACTGGATTAGTGTACGCTTTCCACGTGCAACAGGTGTTCAATTTTGACATTGAGGATTCATCGATATATTGACAAGGTAAATACAGTACTTATTATGTCTGAGAAGAAACTCACTCAAGATTATGTGTTGGGAAGGTCGTTGACGGGTTTTTTTTGTGTAGCATATAATCAAGCAGATGATACCATCGGTAGGCTACTGGTGGGGATATTCCTTTTTGGGTTTTCAAAGTTATCAGGTAAATCAACTTGATATACTTTTCTTGCATTTCCTGGCATTCAGGTGTACCTCTTGAAAAAACGCTCTTGTTTTGATATGACATCCGTGTATGGAACCAGTGACAGTACCAACTTGCGACATATTTGTTGTCGAGTGACAAAGTATGTGGAGCCTAGGAAGAATCTGATTGGCCTATCAATTCCGACCGCAGCGCTTTGATTTCAGTGTGCCCACAAAACGGTAGGTTTGCAGCCAAGAGACCATACAAAGAAATTGAGTTATGTCACGTAGGCTAGGCAAGATGGTAGTAGATATGAGAGCTTCTAGAACTCATACCTAAGTCTGCTATTGAGCACCAACGTTATTCGATGTCCTGGCTTGGAGACTATCCTGGCTTGGAGACATAACATGACATCTAACTATTTCTAGGCTGTGAAAGTCCATGGCGGAGTCACCTGTACTAAGCGGCGTAACTCATTAGCCATAAACTTCACAATCACACTGTTAAGGGTACCAAATTAGGAATGGTATGACGACGCCCAAGTGCTACTATATCCCTGTATATCCCTGTATATTAATTATCTAGTTTTAAATTAATATTAATATGTATATCTTATGTAGCGCTATGAGCATGCATTAGTGGGTGGATCTGGCGCGGTATAAATGGCCATTATTATTATTATTAACATTATTATTATTATTATTACTACTACTATGAGAGAGTCATAGTTAAGCTCGGCATGTTGGGTGACCTAGAACCTGAAAGTATCTAGGAAAATACATTGAAACATAGGCTGGAAAACGTGCCTCTGTTCATCCCGAAGAGAATGGGTACCCGGAAGGCATGTGAAATGATGAACCAATTATTGCTTTGAAAGGCAGTTTTGGTTGTATACTCCCTAGGTAGTTGAGAAGGAAAATGAAAAGACACTGTCACTATGCATTTACCGAGGTAATAATGTACATAGCGCTGATAGATTGCGTTAAATTAGAGTGTGGATTTGGGGCAATATAAATGTTCACACGGAATATCTGTCAAGAAGAACGTAATAGAACCGAACGCCATGACTCCAAAGATTCCATTGTTTCTGGTTAGTTTCCGGAATACGGAAACAAAACAGTTTTGAGCATGTTGATATTGATAATGTACGGTGCGAGACGGCAGCCTAGCTATTCCACGAGGAAGTCATCAGTATTTATCTCCTATTTCAACCTTTGATGGATCACTGAAAGAAGACACCGATGTAATAAGCGATTCTGAGTGCATTTCCGATCTCGATATTTATCGACTGGTATATCCTGGCAATGTCATTGTATCCGTCTACAATACCAGTATACGTACGATTGGAAGGATTGCGCATCAGAACCCATCGACTTGTTTATACGGCGCGGATTACTATTGTTATAAAAGCTCCGCGTCAACGCTGATTCAATTGCAAACTACGTTTTGAGCAGCGTCGGCTGGTAGCGCACCTTACGGCGGAGCGCGATTTACGACAGCTTAGCACTGATTAATTAAAGATATCGCCCCGTGACTTCGAAGCAATTATTGGAAATCTGATTTTAGGCATCATTAAAGCACCTTCTTCGTACAATTATCGCCGCCATCTGAAGCCGAGATGGGGACCGGATGCCGACGTAAAGCTGTCAAGCCCTTCAAGCATCTGGTACCATGGGTTGCAATGAAGATTTGCATGGTTAAACGTCTTTAAAAACCAGCGAGTTTCATTTGGTGGTGGGAGATGAAGATTTACTGGGTTAAATTTCTGAAAATACCCGCGACCTTCAAGTCTGGGATTTTTTGTTAGTGTTGGGGGTGATTGGGGTTTAGATCCGCGTTCATGATCACGTCTGAGATAACAATAAACAACATAGGAAAAGAGGAAAGCTTCCCCAGGATACACAGAGGTGAATGTATATAGGGTTAAAAGGCTTACACCCGCAAATTTTGTGGGATGAAGATTTATTGGGTAAAAGTATATATATTTTTAAAATGCTACGTTGATGTACCGGTATATATAGTTTGCTATATGGTATACCGGAATGATGACATAGACATGTAAATGATAATAACCTTCTAGCGAAGTAAATGGAAGTTTGGGTTGTAGTATTAGTAGTAGTAGTAGTAGTAAAACAGGTGAAATTAGTAAAATAATCTAGAAAGCGACTATAAACCCCAATATATATAATTGCTTATGTTTCACGTAAACAGTAGTATTAGTATTATTATTAGTAGTAGTATGCTGTGTCTTACGTAAGTCCTTGCGTGAATCGAGGTGTACGCCCTGGCCCCGAGATTACGAAACGTTATCGGTACAATTTAATGTTAATTAAACTCAAATGTAATGTGGGCATTTGTGAACTAAGCTTCTACTCAAAACCAGGGCCCGTATTCTCGAAACTTCGTAAGTCCTAAGAAATTCGTAAGTACTAAGAATGTGCCTAACTGGGTTTCTGCTTGTGTTAATTTGTGAATATATTTGTTCTCACTAAGAAACTCTTAGATAAGAAGTTTCGAGAATACGGACCCAGTTTCGCAATTTGAGGGCCTAATTTACGCCCGGACTATCGTACGACACTTTCGTGAAACGCTGACCTACTGTCTGACAATCTGGGTCCGCCCTCTCGCACGAATATTAAAATTGATGCAAATTACGCTGCATTTGCATTATGCATATACACCATGGGCAAGTATGCATGTTAATCAATGTTATATATCCATATCATGTTCCCTAAATATATATTTATTATTCGAAAGTTATGTAATATATTTACGTACGATACAACATAAACGTGTGACACATGTGGAAACGTGAACAGATGCAATGATCACATTTTCAATGTGAATTTATATCGCGCATGGTCATGTTCGTGTCATCACGAGTAGGCTATTGTCGACATATCCGCAACTAACGTCGACATTGATGCACCGACAGCATCCGGTTAAAACCGTGCTCGCTAACCCACGTCTCATGGCGGCGTGGAAAAGTTACTTCGTTAGACTCTTTTTCGGTTCACATTCCATGTAATATATGGAGCTTTCTCTCATGATCAACTGCAGATGGGAAAATGTATTAATTTAACACCGTTTGGGCACACAACCGCACTGAAATCAATATGCACTGCCATAAGTAGGATCTCATTGTCGTGATAGATCAACTGTTATCCTCCTTAAAGTGATAGAAACAGTGAACGACAACCAAGGGAAATGCAAATACGCTTTCTGGCCGGCCATGAGGCCCGCCCACTTCTATTGTCAGGGGAATTAGGAGTTGTTGTAGAAATCCCCACAGAGTAAGTTTGATGATGATTTCGGGTTGGGCTACTCATAAATATTCTCTAACATTTTGTGTAGAGAACAACTATATAATGAAATAAACGCAAAGCATGAAGACTCGGGGGAAGGTATAGAATGAGTCGCCCCTACACTCATTTATAATTTGCCCACAGGCAGTGCGCTATTTACAATAGATGCATTTTTATTTCCATTGAAGATGTAAATAATGTAAATGTTTGCTTGTTTTATTTCATTGTTTCGAACGTCTTTGATTTTCAACTCGTACAGGTATATTTATTTACGTATGAACGTTAGGTTCGGTAACTTTAGTGGCAGCTATTTTGTAAAATTTAATATGTATACTTTATTATATACGTATACGTAACAGTGAAATACTGATATTTATCACTCTTGAGAAAAGCGATGTCGTCACTGAAGTGACGAGAACAATGTAATCGTCACTGCCGTATCGAGAACAACTTCCGGTACTACTGAACCCGCTGCGAGCCACGTTGCCCACAGTTTCTCCTACCATTGATCAATCTGGTACCGGTTCTGTGTATTCCCGAATCGCCTTTACTCCGGTCAATGCACCACTGCGCACTCATTTCACCTTCTGAACTCCCCGGGGAGTATACAACCCAATCAATAATTATTCAGGCACCAGTAGCTTAACTCTCACACTTTTATATCATCCTACCGGGAACCCATTTTACAGCTGGGTGGACTGGAGCACTGTGGATCCATAAGAACAATTTGATCACTTATTTTGTACAAGACATCTCTCAACCAGTCAAATAACTAGAATCGTCGCATATTTTGGATAATGTATAATACCTCTCATACAATGTACATTAACTCCAATATTATGTACTATTATTTTGCTAATAGTCCCAGAATCTAAAATGTCAAAAAATGCATTAGTTAATTAGAGTAACGATCGTTCTTTTTGGACTTATGGATATCAGATGGACGATGGTTGCGTGTGTAGTTCCACTAAATTGTGATATGTTTCTAGAGAGAGAAAAATATAACCTTAATTCACAACCCCTTATACTGTTCTGTATCGGCTAATACCATAATTAACGGGACATTTCAGTATGTATTGACACAGTTATCTCGGTCACTGCTGCCAGTATATTGGTGTCGTCATGCTTTGCTTGGCATACTACTAGGTTAAGGTGTGTTCGATAGATCAAGTACGGATGATTGCGTTAACATCATTATATGAAGAAACAAATAATATGCATGTCAAATACGTTTGAAGATGTGTTATATCGTTCAATATAAACAAGTAAATAACAAATGAACCGTATCAATTTGAAATAAATCAGCACTCGGGTTTCCTCCTGCCCTTAACTGACAAACCGTGATATAAGTGAAATAATCTTAAAAGTGGATATAAACCCCAATTAAAAAAAAAATATGAATAAATAAGTACGATTGTAATGACAATTACAATTACCAAACATCAACAGCTGAACCGATAAATCAAGAATAATAACCGCAAATTGAAAATTGAATCTAATACAATTGAATCTGAAATATGATGGTCACCATAAAGAGAAGGTTCTGGTGCCCGTTGCACGAGGCTCTTGTAGGCTACAACTATTGTAACGTCAACGCTTTCTATTGTGGTGGGAGCCCAGTTACAACTAGTGTAGCACTACAAGAGCGGCGTGCAACGGACTGCTGGTCTCCAATCAGGATTACAGATCACATTGAACTGTCGTAATCAAATGCGCTAGCAACTGCGCAACGTCCCCTTCCGTTCTTCCACACACCATCATGTGCAACGCATTGGCTATACTACTAGCCTGGATGGTACCCGTGCGGCAGAACCCAGGGTATCGTTTCTCGACCTAGTAGCACTATCTTTGCCGGTAGCTATATACATTGCTAAGAGAGTGCTATGATCCCTTAGCAGCTAAGAGAGCTCTGTGAAACGATACCCAGGGCCGGTATTCATAAAAGGGGCTATGTCAGTGTTTGCTATATATTTGGTCATCAAAAACGGACTTAAACCCCTTTATGAATACCGGCCCTGGATCAGCCACACACACTTGCAGCATCAGCCACTGTACTCGTCTTGCAAATAATTATACAATACCAAGGTACGCTGTATGTATGTGTGAGTACACAGGCTTAGATGGCATGCTACGTATACAACAGTTGCGCCAAGATATGTACACAACCATTGCAGAAATCTTCCAATCCTCACGTCTATCTACCGGTACTGCACTGTGCAAGTCAGCCTACAGTCGGGGACAGACCCATGCGTGCAGACCTCCATTGAACCTCACGTTCTGAACTCTGGACTCCGTACATTTAATGTAACAAG
The DNA here is from genome assembly GCA_032361785.1 of Lepetodrilus galriftensis. NCBI lineage: Eukaryota > Metazoa > Mollusca > Gastropoda > Lepetellida > Lepetodrilidae > Lepetodrilus > Lepetodrilus galriftensis. The sequence continues at coordinate 7,871 of JAUTBZ010121800.1, forward strand.
TCTTCCTGTGTGTAATCCACAGCTCCAACAGAACCTGTCGCACACAGCTAACCGACGGCTGCAATTTCTGTTAACCTAATCTGACTTCAGAAAATTCGTTTACTCTCTCTTCAGGATATTGGCGGTCTCGGGGCGCAGTGATGGCGATCTCATCCGTGTACCGTCGAGAAACAGCAGGATGTAATTAAGCATCAGCTTATATGGTGGGTCTGGGTACGAGTTGACAAAAAGACGGCTTCCCTTAAAGGAATTCCTTAAGATAAACGTTGATAATCTTGACAGATATGCCATTCTGATATCGGTATATATCGCAGCTTTCAGGTTTGTTTGGCTTAAAATGTTTCATACTTTCCAGGCCCTGAGATTACGAAACTTTTCTGAGTACGATGTCGTACTCAACTCAGAATGTTGTTCATAAAACGCCATGGAACGTCATAGTCTGAGTACGTTTTTGTGCTCAGAAAGTTTCGTAATATCGGGGCCAGGTTTGTTCGACTTGAAATGATGTTATGCCTTTCAGGTTTGATTTGCTTGAAATATGGTTCATACCGTTCAGTGGCCATGTTTCCGAAGCCATCGTATACGCAACGACATCGTCACCAGGATCCTGTTAGGATTGTGTTAGGATTGTGTTAGGATCCTGGAACCGGACATTTAACTTTGTGTTCTGACCTGTGTCAATTCCATTGTTCAGCATACCAACAATATATGTCGGTTGGAAACATTGTTCATATATTGAAAAAAGGAATAGACACACCAAACACAGTCAGATACCCTTTTCCAGGATTCTAACAAACATATACCTAAATAGCTGCCCATGGATACAAACTTCATGTTTGGATACATTCGTTATCAATTATTTTTGTCGCGTTATTGTTGCCCCATATCTACGTGGCCTTGCATAGATCCTTCGTCTGAACTTCATGTTTGGATACATTCGGTATCAATTCTTTTTTAGCGTTATTGTTGCCCCATATCTACGTGGCCTTGCATAGATCCTTTGTCTGAACTTCATGTTTGGATACATTCGTTATTAATATTTTTTTCGCGTTATTGTTGCCCCATATCTACGTGGCCTTGCATAGAACCTTTGTCTGAACTTAGATGGCTTCCTTGTCTGTAACTCTACACGTAACTATCTGGACTTACCGTGTGTATAGATCATGTCACCTACATACCAGCCTTGCAGATAGTAGGTGACCTTCTCTCCAGGCAGACAGCGTTAGAAAATGAACGACGTACTTAAATCTACTAATGGCTTTGGCCACGTTCCACTGAACGATCGTAACGCTACGTAACGCTACGTAACTCATATACGTTATGCGTGGAGCTGCTAATGAGGCACGACTGTCGTAGTACTACGTGCGATCGTTATGTGGAACGGAGGTCTGGGTACCGTTGCAGGGAACGATCGTAACGTTACGAGAATCGTAAATTTAATAACACGGAACTGCTAGTAAAGAGTTACGTCTCGTAGCACTACGATAGTTTTGTGTAACGGGGGATTGATCACTTCTTCCTACCTGGTCGACTCTTGTAGATGCATTTAAACGACGAATCTTTTAGGTTTATCCACACTTATATTAACGTTACATTCGTAGTTAACAATGAACATGTAACAAGGCAACATCAATGCTTTACTAACCAGCGTTGCGAGCATATCATGGGACTTGCGTTGTGTAAATCTAATTGTTAGTATTGTACATGTTTTAAAACAGAAATAAGCAAATACAATGTTTTATTAATATATAGTTAATAAATTAAATTAAATTCGCTTTCTGAGAGGAAAGACAGATTAGATTAGACGCTTGTCATGACAGATCTGCACGTATGGTAATTGTATTATAGAACCTGAGCTTGCAGCAACTGTAATCTCGGGTTTCACCTCAAGGTAATCATCAGCATTAAACGCAGACAAACTCGTTAATACAAGTCACGTGCTAAGTTGGAACACAAACGAAAATATCAATTTAGTTCACGTGTACCTGTGAAAAAATTGTTTAAAATAACAACAAATTATAAAAGAGAAAATAAGCAAGGTACCCTTATGGTAAAATAGCGGCGTCATTTCCGGTCTGAATCGGAAGTGTCTATGGTTGCATTGAATCCTTATTAACTGTTATATACGTGTTATAATACAAAGCATGCAACATTTTAAAAAGAATTTATGTAAATCAACGACTTACCGTGACGCTGCTATTGCGATAATATGACCTTTCGCCGACATTTCGATTCGATGATTCTCACAGAATTTATGTTCTATTATGAAAACCGTATTTTAACCAAATGCCAACAGCAACTAGTAACAACGTCCACTCCTTATTCCAGTTCACTCCCTGTGGTGTGCTCCTTTCGCTCTTCAAACAAGTTCCTATTCCTCAACGCACACCGTCACCAGATACGCTTGACTTCAAGCAAGATGTCCCTCAAGAGTCAACTCCAATGGTACGGACGTGTGATGAATTGCAAACCGTGTGATAAAACAATTCTATATGTATACCTGCAATAGTAACACGTGCACGCACCTGTCACGTGCACAACAACCTTGAAGATGAACGTGCACAAACCTCTCGAATACGAATCAGCTTAAATAATGGAGTTTACCCAATGCTTATCATATTTCGGATTCCTGTTCATAGTTACAGATGCTTATAACACGGCACGCTGCCAACGAGATTGCATTATTATTCTACTATCTGTATACGTGGACGTTCTCATGGGAAGCGCGGCTAGATCTGCATTATCTCGTAGCGTACTCGCTTTGACAACATGAGCCTTTATAAAACTTTGATGTTTCGTATTAAGACTGCGTTTAATGGCGGCTGCTACTACTACATAGCCATCTGAGATCCAATGAAGCATTAGCTATATTGCTATTATGAGGAAATTCCGATGGGTCATTAGAAAACGGTAGAGCTGTATATTTGTTAATGGCGATGTATGCTTATGATAAAAACCATTAGTATTTTTCTGGATGAGCTTTATTGTTATGCATTATGTTAGGCACCACGTAGTCTATAAAACACTGGTTAGAATGGTCTTGGGCATGTTTGACTTGATTGTTTTGTGCATTTTAATGTACAATTTCGCATATAGGTGGAATAAAAAAAAATGCTATCCACATCGTTTACACTATAGTGCAGCGTTAATACATTATATATAGGAGAATCCAGTAACAAAAAGAAAAAAAGGTAAAAACTTGCAATGATGCAAAACGGCTCTTCTAGCAGGTGCCCGATCATTAACCAGTTGTAAACATGTCATCAAATCGTTACAAATCGTCACCTGCTCTGTAATTACACAAGTTATTTCCCTATGGAACTGGCGGACGACGGTATTGCTCATTTCTTATATGTAACGGATAACATCCAAATGGTAATTTCAGCATGGTTTTGTGTTTTTCATCGCAGTTGAATGTCTTAACGTTAGAGAAGATCGTGTACATGTGATGACACCTCTAGACTAAGAACTAATTTGTTTGGCTACAGAAAACCGTTCAGACCATTGTATGTAGCTATTAGTGTTCATTTAATACTAACGTATGTCTTTACTTTAACACGTGGATGTCTGTGTTTTATAAACATACACTGGTTACTGATGGTCTTTGTACTTGTACAAGCTGTTTTAACGTGTAAGTGAAATCGTAATTCAAGCGCCAACTCCTGAACTTACAAACCAGCATTACGGACCTCATGGTCTACGATTCATTATCTGTTCTGTAATCGATAGTTGTGTGGGTATCTGCCGCATCACCCACGGACTACTTTGGCTCGCGGACAAGCTCAATTAGCAGTAATGGATCACATACCGGCGTATGTTTATACAAAACAGATAGATAAGCGAAGGGAGAAGTCAGTATTTAATAAGCACTCATCGCCAGAGACCTGCTTTGGTGGATTCTCGGTAGGCAAACAGATGCGTTTTGTGTTCGTACATCAAAAGAGCTATGCTTTGTTCCCTCCAGTTATTACTCTGTTATGTAATTGATAAATGTTGTACCATTGACATACACAATTAACATGGTGTACGTTACCACGAAAGACTAAGTAATGTTGGCCGTCGTCTATGTAATTGCGAATCAATGGGGACGAACAATGTTAGATGTCACTTTTAAGGCATTGACTCGGTAATTAAAGCGAACCGAGTTTCTTAATTATTCGATATTACATATTGCTGGTGTGTAGTTAGTTGTCTCGGATGGAACTTTTTATATAGGGTTGGAGTGATAATGGACGCAGAGACGCAGTAATAATATCCAAAGTAGTAGTAGTCAAAACGGCCACAAGAAAGAAAAATCGAAGCTAAATATACCTTCAGATTTATCACCAATATGTTTAGTCAATGTGCGGGCATACAGAACATGAATTAGTACATAACTACAAAGCCTATAAATGTTAAACGTATGCATGTATATTTTAGTTTTTAAATCTTGAGATATTTCTAAAATAGATTTACATCTTGTGATATATTTCCAAAACAAATTAAATGTTTCAATACTTTAGACTCTATTCAATCGCAAGTAAACACATGATCACATCTTAGAATGTAAAAATAAAATAGTATAGCATTTGTGGATGCACCACCTGATCCATGTCTATTTCCACTTTGTGGAAAGTAATTACATGTAAATAATGGTGAACATGTCTACCAATGTCGATGTGTAATAAAGCGGTTCATCTGTATCATATAGCCGAGGAGCTTCGTTAAAAGTAGGACGTTCCCAACTAATTACGGTGAACCTGTTTCTCCCATACAGCGGTGGACAACGTTCGAAAGTAAGTACAATCCTCATTTTATGTATGTCAAGTGAATTTACTTTGCAATTGTAGCCAAGAACCATTGCCTTTAAGGCTGTGAATGGGTACCCGGTAGGAAGAGATGGAATTGTGAATGTAAAACTTTCTAGCGCCTTAACTGCCAGTTTAGGTTGTATACTCCCCAGGGTGAAATGAGTGCACATTGATCCATTGACCGGGGTAATAATAATGTAGCGCTACGAGCATGCTTCTGAAGCATGGATTTGGCGCCATGTAAATGCGCACATTATTATTCTTCTTATTATTAGTAGTAGTATTATTATAGTCCGTATACTAGTTGTACATCCGAAATACTGGAATTGTTATATTTTCGTTCTTGAAACTCGAACCTAAAGTTCACAATGAGTAAGAATGATGCGCAAGTAATTGTAAATACAGTAATGTCCTCATCAACGTGCAATCCACAGATTCCGTCCAACAAGAAACCAACCCTAAGGTGAATTTGTCTACATTTGATGGCATTGTTACAATCTTGTATTATTACATTGTTACTCCTAACCTACATCCGGAATCCGGACAAATATAAATTCCGGTAATTCACAACACTTTAATGTGAGTGGCAAGATTACAACGCTTGCATTATCGGATTTATTTCTCGAGTAACCGGAAGTGGAAGAATATATCGCCTAATGAAGCTTAATGTACCAATATACACAATGACTATTGATTTATTCTCTAGATGTATCCCGCTTTATCTGGTGCATAATGGGATGTGGACTTTATTCTTATGATTGTTCTAACAACGGTGTCGCATGTCGGTACAGCGTCAATTGCTTACTATATAATTTGTCACTTTTCATAAAAGCAGTTACGAACTTGAAAGACGGCTGAAACACTTTTACTTATAACGTATTATTACCATATACTATGTATTCCATTTGAAGACTGTCGACTGGCGACGGTAGACAGACAAAGAATAGACTTTGGCATGTCAGAGGGCCACCTATCAAACGTAAGCTCGAGCGAAACCTTCGGAAGTCGTAGAACTAAGTGGCAAATTGTAAAGACCACGCGGGGAAACGAGACATCTAAAAGGTGTGACTATCGCAGGCTTATAATAGAGAATGCCAATGATGTCGTCTGATGAGAAGAATTGCTTTGTACTTGTATTATATATAGTACAATGAGGTAATAGTAATATAGAAGGATAATTGGTCTACGTGAAAGGATTCTATTGGCTCTGGTGTGTTTCTATAGAAGATATAGTTTATTAAAAATGGTGGTTTAATTAAAGCCGCTTTCAAGATTATTTCACTTGTATCACAACTTTTTGAGTAAGTGATTCAACTTGCTTCCGCTAATGGTAAAATGATGGGTGGCGAAGTACATGCATATAATGCATTATGCAGACCTTGGCTTAATGGTGCAGGATTAATAGGAGACGTAAGTCTGGCACAGAGCTATTTTTAGAACTCGCTTCCGGGTATAGCCAACAGAATTACGTCCCTTCACTCTACCATCGTCTCTTAGTACATATCCGAATTACTATCACCTATTTATGATTCTCAAAAAATCACGACTTTATCAACGTGCGTTAACAAATACAGTCGAGCATAGTGTGGTGTTACAGTTATGCCTGTAAACACCGATATGTATTCATATTGCTATTGGTTCCGTCTACTGTGGAGAAGCAGACGTAGGCGCGAAGCGCTACGTGCCAACATGACTAGTTTAAAGATGTATCCAATCTCGTGTTTTCACGGATTTTACCAAACGATACTTACAAAGTCTATGCAAGATTTGGAACTGGCTGGATTTCAGTAATTATTGTCTATCCATGCCCATGGTTGCGGATGTCGGAAATGTGATTATGTTAGGACATACGAGTAATGTTTGACCAGGAGTCAGTTGCACGACACTCTTGTATTTCTATAATAGTTGTAACTGGGCCCCCGTCACAATAGATAGCGTTGACATTACAATAATTGTAGTTACATGAGTGTCGTGCAACAGGCCCCAGGGCCGGAGGTTACGAAACCTCTCTATGATATCAAGCTCAACTCAAATTAAGTCACACTAGTCTGTGGTTCGAGGATGGGTCAGATATAAATTTAAACATTGCAGCTCCTTTAGAAATCCTTTGTCATACAATGCCATCATTCATGGACTTTATACCAATTGATCTCTCCCACTGTGGTACATAATTATCAATACTGTATAGAATAAGTTCTGATAGGACGATCTCACAATAAGGATACGCTAATGGAATAGACGCACATTGATGTCTCTGATATATTATTTTAATGAATGCTGTTCAAACTACGCTTACTTTACTGATGATAGCGTAGTATACCTGCATTATTCTGCAAGACAATTAACCCTGTATTATCGATGCTGTTATGCCAGGAAATATAGAGGGTCGTATGAGTATAATGCGATGATTCTGAGAAACGTATGACCCACTGAACCAATCGGAATTGGAACATCCTCGAGTCATTTCAGCGGTTGTTCCATTGATCACTCGGACCTAGGTACTTCCGATATTTCGCACCATTCCTGAGTACTCTCCCTTTTCCGTAAGACTACAACAATCGGTTATGGACACGGGCGAGAAGTTTCAGATGACTTTTCCGTAACTTACAACAATCGGTTACGGAAACGAGCGAGAGGTTTCAGATCAACTTTTACAAAAGGAGCGTACATTGACACCTCCAATAGCATATGTTAAATTAGTATACGTAGCACACATACATTTTAAATTTAACAAATGGTATAACGGAACAATTATTACGTTTTCTTAAATTTCAAAATGGCGGCAAATTATACAAATGTGATCGGTAAGAGCATACTATTATGGAAATGTTGCATCCGGGTCTCTCCTGTACGAAATGGCGAAACTAAGGTAACCTAGAACACACACATTTTAAATCTGACAAATGCTATAATAGAACAGCATTAAATTTAAATTCCAAAATAGGGGCAAATTTAAAAAAAGGTGCTCGGTAGGGACATATTGAAACCCTGTCATTATAGAAACGCTGCATTCGGGGCTATCCAGGAAGAAGCGGAGTAACTCTAAAATTACTCTAAATGTTGTCTCCAACGTTAGCCATAATCTAGATCACACCATTGCTCAGGTTGGAGGTTAAGATTATCTTCGATTTACGCCGTTTTGTACAGAAGAGCCTTAATCCCCATTCCACCGAACGATCGTAGCGCTACGAGAGTCGTAACTCCAATACGTTAACACAGAATTACGACTCTCGTAGCGCTAGTATCGCTCCACGAATGGGCCCTGGTCTGAATGGATATCAGGGTAACGTTTCTTGGAAGGTATCATAATCTACTACGAGACCATAAGGACTCTC
>JAUTBZ010121811.1:0-15991 GCA_032361785.1 Lepetodrilus galriftensis
TCAGACGTAATTAGTCTCAGATCGAAATTCGTTTGTCCGATTATACATGTTTATCAACTGTGATATTATGCCTTTAATTCTATTTCAAAACTGTACATACAATTGATTAACATTTGGCGATTACGTTTGTATATGGTAAAATTGTTTTAGAAAATCTACTAAAATATATTTTTAAAAAACAACAACTCAATGATGTGTAGTGGCTAGACGTCTGTGATTTAATGAGGCATGTTTTTAGCCGTATATATTTGCTTATAAATGTGAAACCATAAACATATCAAACATGCTTGCTACCTGGGTATCTGATAAGTTTTGCACATTTTGGGAAAGGGCGCCATGCCCTACTCTACGCACACACGCACACACGCGCACATGTATACACGTCAATCCCCTTTCTCTATCTCTCTGAAAGATAGATTAAATATCTCTTCTTCCTAGGTCTACTCACCCCCCCCCCTCTCTCTCTCTCTCTCTCTCTCACACACACACACACACACACACAAACGCGCACGCACACACACACACACACGAGCGCGCGCGCGCGCACACACACACACACACATGAACATATAGCCCCAGCCTATAGATACAGACGTAGTATATAGGCCTATAGATACATCATGTACATATACTAGTATACGTGAACATATGCATGTGTTATATTATATGTATACACACACACGGGCACATTACATTCAAACTTGCGTCTGAAACGAAACCTGTGTATTTTGATTCATTTCTCCGAGCCTGTATTTGACTTCTAAGTCCAAAGAAATATACCATCCGCCCCATAACTGAAGTCTAGATATTATATAGGCCCTAGACCGAAGTTTCAATCAAATATAGCCTTCTAAGCATACCTAGTCATAGGCCTATTGCTATATATGTTCAGATCTCGATCTTGACTTGAAATTTAAACTAGCGGAAACTTTCTGAACTTTACTACATATTTCATTTATTATTCATCAAATATTCAGAATTTCAGATCAACGCTAAAAAGAACGTCGGAATGTTTTAGCGGTATGCACGTACTATATTACCCAGAATTCCCAGATCCAGACGGCGACGGACTGAAAACGCTAGATTTTTCTGACGTTCGAGGAAATAAACAACGTATGTTTATTTATTTAATATTATCTATGTGTCTCCAAGCTTAGTGGTAGTTATAGGTATAATTTGTCATTCTTATTCAGATAACTAGACATCGTATGTATATATCCGGAATAAAATACCTATGTTAATTTAGAATCGTCTCCTCCTCCACCTCCACCTCCACACACACACACACACACACACACACACACACACAGAGAAAAATAAAAAATACAGAAGTCAAGGATCGTTTTGGATTACATTAAAACTATATATGCAATTGTAAAACAGATATAAATACATTCACTTAGCAATTTTCCTCTATCTAAAATGAAAGTACGGCCCCTGAAAGTCTAAAATATTTGTTTTGAAAAGAGGCTGGCCATAGTTTCGACCAAAAATTCTAACGCAACGATTTTCCTGAAATGTTAATATGTTACATACGTTGTTCAAATACGAACCCAATGATATAAAAATATCATAGGGTCACCAGGCATATAAGAAGGTTACATCTGAATGAAGACACCTACCATCGGAGCAACTTTTGGCAAAGGTGGATATATACATATATATAACGAAAAATAAACAATTTAATTGCAATAATGGTATATTTTCAGGTTATTTTGTACATTAAATAGTAAATACTGTCCTATTCGATTTATGAGATTTCTGCCACAAATGGATTGAAATGTCTTCTTGCAAATATGACTACCTTTCTTTCCAACTTTCATTTAGTTCATATCTGTAAGATAATCCGTTGAAAATAGCAATTAATTGAAATTGGACATGGAAACTTTGGTTTTATTAGTGGTACATGTACTAGGAAAACGTAAAAACGTAAGCATAGTTATTTCCCTTTGCTCAATCGTCGCAAATGGGTGAAAGATTCCCGCAGCGACGTTAAACTCCATATTCACTCACTCACCCTTTGCTCAAACTAGGGCCAGCCTCCCTTCCCTTCCCTTACTTCCCTTCAACCCTTGTCAGGCTTCCATCTTACAAGTAGACTAAACAAATAATTACCATAGTAAATTATAGTATATACTAACACTAACAGAGCTTCCATTTCCTATCAGATGTATGCCAGAGTGACATCATTTTGGTTTTGACGAGCTGTGATATAAATTATAATAATATTGTAATAAGTGTAATTTGAATAGTGCTGGATATTGATAATTTCATTTTCAATGCTTTTTATATTTTATTTTATACAATATTTATTTGGATTTTGATATAATAATATTATTATTCTACTCTTACATTCTAATTTCTAGTAATAACATTATAATGTATAAAACAATAAATTAATCAATCAAATTAAACTCCAAGTCTCAGACTAATGCAACGATAGAAGCATACCTTTAAAACTTACTAGCCCGAATATCTCATACAAATAATAATTACATGTTTACTAGCCCCAAATTAGGATACCTTTAGCCTTGGGAGAAATGGCTCAGGCTAGTGGGCTAGTGTTAATTTCTATCCCTGATACTATTTTATATGTTAAATATTTGAATAATTGAATGACGATTTATTTTCTAGGACATAAACAATGGACAACAGCAACCTAATGCTGTTATGCAACACATTAAATTCCGAGTGTGAAATCAGAAAGAACCCGGATTATCGGGCGAATATTGACACGGTGAAGGTGAAATTGGAGCAAGCTGATGGCTCGCAGAGCAACAAAACAGATGTCGGCCAATCCACATCGCCAGCAGTATCGGAAGCTACTACACCTGTCGACACAACCAGTCTTTTGAACCAAAATAACAACATGCAATCTGGTCCTGGATATGACATGGGAATGTTCGTGGCTTCATCAGGCGCTGGGGATAATCTCCAAAAATATCCCAAGATGTCGCCCTCTGATGAATGCGTTAATGATCGCAAGTGCAGCGAGATCCACAGCGTCCAAAGCAGCGGTGAAAACACTACGCAAGATGCTGCAGCGTGTGGTTCATCCTCGTTCGACACAAATTTATCTTACAACGATCCTTCATGTTTTTCAACCACCCCTACCATTACCAATCCCGAAAATAACCCAGCCAAAGCTGCAGAAGCTTCTTCTTCCGAAAGCCAGCAGATTCTAAACCCCACTTCTGGGATTGATACCAACAGCCTCTCCTGTAGTAATAGCAATCCTTTCCTGCAAGCTGAGAAGATGTACCAGGAACAGGAGGTGAAGCCCCTGATGGACTCCAACAGCTACCAAGTCTACCAAGGAGGTCACGTGTCAGGTCAGCCCGACATGGCGGTGCATCCCGGGATGGTTTCTTCGATGGAGTCCATCGGCCAGCCGTTCTTGGAACCGGGTTTTCAAAACTCGCAAGCTTGTTCGCAGTCCCAGTCTCTCACAGACCTATGCTGGGCTCAGTCCGGACAGGGAGATCAGGTGTTCCGATGTCCAGTCCCAAATTCGGCTCCTGTAGGAGGCAGAATGACCACCGGTCAATTCCAGAATGGTTCCGGCGGTTTCGTCCAGTCCTACATTCCTCATGGTTACCAGACCGTGGCGACATCGGCAGATCCCAATTCGTGGCACGGACAAGACAAGGACCAGCTGCAGTGGGTGACGAACATGATGTCGATGCCGCAAGGCCAGAACCCGACGCAGAACCTCTACGACAGGAACTGGAACGACCTCAACGACGGCGGACAATCCTACCTGTACAACACAGCTGCCACTCCAAGCATACCGATTGACATGTCCCTCAACACGGACCAGCCAATCCAGAGAGGAGGGGAGCTAACTGCTCCTCAGCACCGACACGTCTACATCCCGGAACCCCTCGGAGAGACCGGAAGAGAAACGATGAAAAGAAGCCGGAGTGCCTCCAGTCTGGATACGAGTCACGGCGGAAACGTGGATCCTCCGAAGGCCAAGATCTCAAAGGACGACTCGGAGAAGACCACGGAGAACTACGAGATCTCCACCAACGTCCACCAACTCAAGCCGCGCCACATCGTCTCCTGGTACATCGACCACCTCATCAGGGAAAACGAGGAGATCACGGACATCTCAAAGTCCAACACCTGGCGAGACGTCAACATCTATCAGAGCAAAGACATGTACTTCATGGAACCGCTGCTCAAGAAGTCGGGTTTTCCGTCTGCCAAGTTTCTCAGCTGGATGCATGGAAACTTCCCCAACATCAACATCCATGCCATCGACTTCACAGAAGGCAGACAGAGCAACTTCTTGACGGATTACGAAGAACAGCTAAGTCGGAAAACCAGAAACGAGATAATAACGGACACGTTCTTGTACTTTCAAGAAAAGAAGGCTATCAAAATGGATGCAAGTTTAGTTTAGATTTTCGCTTAGTGTTGTTATACTCAGGGATGAGAATGATGAAATCATTTTGTTTTTCAGCAGAAAACCAATTTAATTTTTAGTATCACCCACAGATAGAAATTGTGCTATTCCGTAGTTCAGAGAGGAAGATTCTCATTCTTGATCATTATTCAATATTGTTAAATTAATTTAATTCTGACAATCTTTCCAGACACAATCTCACATTTGACTTGATTAATGATCATACCATAATATAGTTTATTATTACATACATTTATTGTGGTTGGTTACTTTAAACATATTGTGTGAAATACATAAGTATTGATAGCACTTGTTTCACTTTTACACCTTTTACTGTGAATCGGTTTTTAACCAATATTGTACCAGTTGAGCTGCAGAACAGAATTGTTTAACTCTGTTTAATTGCACTTGTTAATTCCTGAACATTTGTCAGGTTGCAACTGTAGCTTTCATGTTAAAATAACCTATCACGAGCTGTCACCAGCTGGCCACTCCCCCAATATTAGGGCGTGATCGATTTGACGATCCATCTTCCAGAAGACGTCTTCTTGCTGATCGTTTTGCGGCAGAAGACGTTTTCTTCTGGCAGACAAATTTCCGCGCTCCACCTCCATAGGAGGGGCGCGTAGGTGAACATTACTCTTCTAGAATCACTTCTACCAAAACGAGAAGACGCCAATCGATCACGCCCCTTAGTGATGTACCCATCAGAATACAGATGTTCGTTTAAAACTCGCCCAAATAATGATACAAATAACAAATATTTACAAGAGACATGAATTCCTACTCGCCCTTTGGAAACCTTTAGCATTGGGAGAAATGGGCGAGTGTTAATTGTGAACCCTGCCTCTCTCCTGAATTAGGCACAGGTACAGCTCTTTAGGGCATATCTGGTCGACTTCAGCGTGGAGACTCTGAGGGTTAAGGTTGGGCATGACCACCTGATAGTATACTCAACAAAATAAATTAAGGGTCAGGAGAGATTTTGTGGGAAACTTTCTACCAAATTTCGTGGGTCCACTTTAGGAATCTGGAACCATTCATCTTCCAATGTGTCTGCAGGTTCTTGAAGAGTACCTGGAGCCTGTAGACGTTTGGAAATTCTTCATTGTTGAAATAATATACAGCTAAATGTATAGTCAGAAAATACTACTGGCCCTTAATTAATGTTGTTGAGGATACAAATATATTAGACATATCAAGCATATCTTAGAAAGTCAAGTACAATACAAGTGACAACTAATGTAAAACCATGTCTGTGGAAGAAAGGCCAACAGAAATGTTCTTGCCCCTGGTTCACAGAACAGTCGTAGTGCTACGAGAGTCGTCATTCCTCAGTAACTCCATGCTAACCTAACGTACATGAGTTACGACTCTCGTAGCGCTACAACTGTTCTGTGAAACGGGGACCACAGACAATGTGATCGTCTGTTTACCTGTTTACCTGTTTTCCGTACATTTCAAGGGGTGGGGTGGGGGAGGGGCGTGGGGCTTCGTAATAGGTCAATAATATTGTTACAGTAACTTACAGAAGAAAGAAAGCTCATGTCATCATTTGTTCAAGACTTTTTGATTGTGTATACATATATATATTTTCATATTTGATGATTATGCATGCAATTATATATGTGTGTGTGTTTGAATTGTGTGAGTGCGTGTGTATGTGTGTGTTGGTAGTAGATGCATAAATTCAAAGGTATTACTCAAATTATTTTACTGCCAATATTGTGATATTATATTTACTGTGATCATTACCAGAAATCTATTTTTAATATTTGAAATTACAGCATGCTTGCTTACATTAACCCTATCCCTGATGGACTAGACACAGGTACTGCTGGTTGTCTCCAAGATTGACAGGGTTAATGGGGAAAGTATTCCAGTACAATTTTTGTATTTGATGTCATTTATAATTCAAAATTATACTTTAATTCTGGGTTTGTTCTCTGTATTTAAATAGTTTTGAGGCATTTTTCATTTTCATACACTCACTTAGGTTACACCCGATATAATGACAAAATTTAGAAACACACATAATGCTTTTTTTAAATTTTAGATTAATGATGAACTTCACGACTTCAGTAAATCTGCATGTATACTTCATCCTCTAAAATGCAGACCAGGTGACTGCGCTTTCATACACTACACATTGCTAAGAGTTCAGAGGTCATTAAAGCTTTTTTTTCCTTCTGGATCATTTATAATAATCATGGATCAATCAAATATTGAAATTAGATCTTGTTTCACTCCTTAAATAATTGGACAATTTCGGGCTCTACAGAGTGTACCAGTATATCCAAATATCTGAAGCTGTGTCATTTTTGGATCTTATTTTAATGAGATCGAATCCTGATAGCGGGAAGAAACTTAATTGATTATTTGTATTTGTATTTTTATACAGTAGACCTTGCATATAACGTACTAATTGGGACCGGCTATTTTTGTCCATTTATATACGAAGTCTGTTATGCTCATATATCGTAATTAGTGTTAGAGGGGACCGGGACTTCCAGATTCAGTACGTTATATTTTTATTTTTTTATTTTTTTTTATTGGGGTTTAAATTCGCTTTCTAGAATCTTTCACCGATATCACGACTAGTCAGTTTTAGGGCAGGAAGAATCCCGCAACATCCATAGCGCTGAATGTTGTAGTAAACCTGCGAGCACCGGCTGGTACTGACAAGACCAAGTATGATAACTGTATTGCCACTCTACAGTAAACCTGCGAGCACCGGCTGGTACTGACAAGACCAAGGGATTATGTAGGTAACAGTGGCCACACACTAGCGATGTGCGTCGGATTTCGATCGCCTAGTGTGCGGTGCTCCAAATATCAAAATGTTCTAGATATTGTGTGATCGGTCGGTGAAACTAAAAATCGCAGTCATTGGCCAGAGCACACTTACGATTTACGAAATCGCTAGCGTGCGGCCAGCATTAGCAGTCGGACACTAGTCTAATGGGGTTATACTAATGGGGTTATTACTACATATTCCTATACAACTATATCATTCCTTGACAAAATTAATATGACACCAGAATTCTTTTTTTTTTAACGAACCTAGAAATGTTGTTTTATTAATTAATGACACCTACCCTCTGACAGTGGTGACACCTATTTAGACACTGACGTCAGTTTTATGCGCAAATTCACTCCCAACGTACCATATTCCTTTGGCTTCACAATAAAATTTAAATGGCACATCAATTCCAGTGAATCTTGATTGTTTTGCAAACAATTTATTAAACATAAACATGCTTGTAATATCATGCAAAGAAGTTTTCCAAATAATAATAATAATAATGGCTAAAATGGTTGTTAAAGTGTTAAATATATAATTTTAGTCAGAACATCAATAATAGCATGCACATAAAATGATAAATCATGCACTATTAATACATGCTCCTATTGAAAAGTTTTGAGACCTTGCATGTGACGTCAATCAATACGTCACACGGCATTGTGGGTGGCAAGACAATGGGATTTTCCGCCGTTGCTCACGTCATCACATTGTTTTCTGCCACCCAAACCGTTTCCCGCCACCCGACGATTGTTCCGTGCAAGGCCTCAATATAATCAAGGCCAATTATTTTCAATATGTTGCCCATGAAAAGCCCCCAAAACCCAAAAGGCTAAAGCACTTTGCTTTTATATATTTTTGTATCTATCGACTATCATAAGACAAAACATTTAACTATATATAATTGGTTACAAAGATTTGTCGTTTTAATAACTCGGTTATTAACTGAGTTTAAAGTATTTTTTTGAGAAATCCAGCCCAAAGATTACGAAAAGAAATTTTTGATATATTTTTTTTAGTACAATTTTATGCTCAACTCCTACCCAAAAGTTTTTACAAATTCCCATATACCATTTGAGCTTGAGCAGGGATCGAAATTAACACTACCCCACTAGCCCGGGCCATTTCTCTCAATGCTAAGGGTATCCTAAGGACTATAGTAGAAATTCATAACATTTGTTATTCATATCACTATTCAGACTAGTAAGTGTTAAAGATACCGGTAGTTTCTATTACTGTTGATCATGAAATTGTACTCAAAATGTTTAGTAAGGTCAGGCCCCGAGATTACGAAACTTTTCTGAGTACGATTTCGTACTCGACGTCATGTGACGTCATAGTCTGAGTACGTTTTTGTGCTCAGAAAGTTTTGTAATCTCGGGGCCAGGTCCCTGGCATGCCCTTAATCAAATTACTTGTTTGAAAACACCAGCATAACGAATGTGTCAATTGTTTAACAAAGAAAATAAAATAATTCCCTTACTCTGACATTGGAAAGTTCGCTTTAAAAAACCCAAACCCCACCATATTAAAAATAAAAGGCACAAGATATTCTATTCTATAGACTGCAGGACATATGAAAATGTATTTTTTTACCCTTTGCCCTTTTATGGCAGTATACAGCGATAACAATGATGATGATGATGCCGATTACCCCGAGGGTTATCACGATTATTCCCCAGACGGGAAACGACGACGAAGGCTGGGTGGGGAATGTAACTTGACCTAATAAGCAAATAAACAGAGCAGGAAATGAGCAGCGAACATGAAACATGAAACATGTATATTTACTTAGTGTAGACACTGCACTATGACCACATGTGACACAGAACTAGACACATGGCAGCAGTAATCACTGACATCGTCTGAGGATGGCATGTACTACTGGATCCAGATGCATCTGAAAACATCAGAAAATAGGAAATTAAAGCCATACATTCACATAGTTGACCTATATTATGGCCGGCCGATGTTTTACCTAAAAAAAAAATATGCATTTGATTTTCTACCCATTTGATTCAATAACCAGGGCCCGTATTCTCGAAACTTTGCAAGTCTCAAAAAGTTCGTAAGTATTAACTGGTTTTCTGCTTACCGTATGTTAATTTTTGAAGAGATCTTTTCTCCCTAAGAAATTCTTAGCTAAGAGGTTTAAATAATACGGGTCCGGTTACTTATTCCCACCACTACTAGTTATTAATATTTACCGTTAGGCTTACTGCTATTGTTAAAAAGCTAGCAGTTACTTGTGAAAAGTCGTTGAGTGTCATATACCGGTAGTTGAAGCGAGTAAGTGAGTGAGTGAATTATTGTTTTATGTCACAGCGGGAATCTTTCACCCACAGGTGATGACTACATTATTACTTAATGATAAGATTACAAATTAGATATGCAAGAAAAGAAAATAAGCATGGAAAGCCACACCAAAAAGCAAAGATTAAAATGTAGAACACATTGAGAAATAGACGATAATGACAAGACAATGTAGTGAGTGAATATGGAGTTTCAAGACAATGAATACAAGAATACAAGACAATGTATATACAGTAATTAAAACTTTTTCATAGTCAAATTTCCTTTAAAAAGGATACAATAAGGTGCCCAGGAACCTGGGTGAATAAATGTTTTAGATTTGGTGAAGAATAAAACCCGGCACACTGAGCTGCAAAGTCCACACAGTCAAGCAAGATATGCCTGACCGTGAGGTCCTCGTCACACCCAACGCACCGAGGTCTATCCTCGCCGTTTAAAATATATGAATGAGTGTAAAACGTATGACTTATGCGGCATCGCCACAGGACGGTTTTGTCCTGACGACAATATATACCTGACAAGGATGTGAAACCAATTATGGGCTGAAAATGATGCAATTTATTATGGACTTCCGTATCCCATTTGTAATGGACATTTCAAGGACAATTGGCTTTGTGATTTGTCAGTTTAGTTCCATGATAGGTAGTCATCTGGGATTGTCAATTTATTATTTATTTATATTTTTTTAATATATATTTTTTTAAATTGGGGATTAGTGCCGCTGTCAAGATTCTTTCATTTACATCACGGCTTTTTCAGTTTAGGGCAGGAGGAAACTTGCAACATCCTTAGTCTGATTGTTGCAGTGAATCTGCGAGCACGGGCTGGTACTGACAGATCAAGTTTATTTGAGTCTGAGCATAATAATCACATCCAGATCACTGAAGTGAACTGAACCAACCGTGATAAATAATTTAGTGGAAAGTTCTTATTCTGAATATTGCTCTCTTTCAAGTTACAGATTCTCTAAGTTGATTTTCGATGGTACAAAGTGATAAGTGGATGTACATGCCAAGTGAATGCATAACTCAAATCCAGTCAAAAAATATTTATCAAAATCAATGACATTATGCATACATTATCACAGCTGGTTGACATACTGTAAAAGACTTATATTACGTGCGGACTTATATTACGCGCACTACGCGCAAAGGTAACTCGCGCGGAATCAAAGTCCGCGTGGAAAAGTATTCAATAACAAAAACAAATTCACCTGAAGCTACCCTTGACTTGTTATAAGAAAATGTATTGCGCAGGTATTTGACGCATTTATCTGAAGAGCTATAGCAGCGTTACCACATTTTGCTGGTTTTGAGTTATAAAGATAGTTACCATATTCGACATATTAAACGCCCTGCTGCAATAAACGCCTTAAACTATTACAAATAACAACAATATTTCATACCTAATAAATACTGTCATTTGGATTTTTTTTCAAGGGAGGTAATGCTGGAATTAACTCCCTTTGGGAAATTCGTTCTAAATACTTCAATAAATGCAAACGCAAATACATAGGGTGTCCAATTTGCGATCACTTTACCCTACAAATTGAGTGCAGACATACTAAGGAAGATAACTGTATGCTATAATGCATAATATAAATATCGCAGCCCAATTTTCCTTTCACAATGCAGAATTGGTTCAACTGCAGTAGATTTGAACTTTGCTTTGAACCCAGCACCAATAGCATGCAGGGGTAGAAATAAGTGTACATTTCCAGATAGCCAGGAGGGCACTCTATTCTGGAAACTAGAGCGCCCTCATAAAACATCTAATGGTCACTAAACCTTTTCAAGTCGGCATCAAGTGTGTTCTTGTAAAGGGGACTTTCCTTGGTAATAATCAGAAAAGAACAATATTAGACCTCAATTGTGGTGTATGTAAGTCACAGTGTGTGATTATATATATTTATGCATTAAAAAACAAACACGACAGACTATTGAAATACAAGACGGCCAAACGGGTATGCCAGACATGAAGTTAGCGTGCCGACAATGATGCCATTGGCCCGAGGGCAGGCGTTATTTCTATCTCTGTCATGAAGCAAGCATGAAGCAAGCAACTACAGTGTTCCCTCGATATGACGCCATTCGATGCACCGCGGATTCGGATATAACGTGGGGTCCAACGTGGACCCCATTAAAAATGTTTTTGTTTTTTTAAAATATTTTCTTTTTTTTCTTTAATTATATTTGTTGATATAATGCGGGTATTATTACGCGGGTGGCATGTCATGGACCCCAACTTCAGCGTTATATCGAGGGGGCACCAGTGTTTCAGATGGCCAACAAAATGTTCAGGACAATGTCCTAACAGGTTTTTTAAATCTCGGACATTTGTGAAAATAATCAGACATGGTCTCCAATAAATTCGGACATTTGCGAATATAATGGGGCTTGTCCGCTGACCGACGCCCATCTGAAACACTGGGGTCTATTGCCAATTTTGCTAAAGAAAAAGATTCTAAGGGTGGATAGTCTTTATTATTAAATGTAAAAACAAATGAGTGAGTGAATATGGAGTTTAACGTCGCTGCGTGAATCTTTCACCCATTTGCGACGAATGTAAAAACAAAATATATTTTCTAAATCTGTTATTAATCTTTTGAAGTAATTGTTAAATATGAGTTCTTAATCTCTCATTGATTAATGGAGCAGTTTAGGCATTACATTAAGTAATGTTATGATAAGGCTAGTACAAAAAAGAATCACTCAAATATGAACATCTGCAATCAGGCTCAATTAAACTTAATTTTGTCTTTGTTGGAATTAATTGAGATACAATCACTAGAGATGGGTTGACAAGGACAGGTCAATGCCTAAACACGTCAACTGCATTATTATCTTGGGGGTTCTATTTTTGTGAACTGATCGGACGAGACTCGTTTGGGTACAAACTGGTTAGATTACAAAAGGTAATCATAGCAGCATCCTTTTGTTTGATCGGTAATCATAATCGATTATTAGGTTGCAATATGTACATGATGTAGGTATAGATTATTATGAGATACATTTTGCAATTCGAGTGAATACTCTATCGATATTTGCAAACAATGTTTTTTAAATTTTGTGTTTGAAACAGTGAAACTTCGTAAACAATATTTGGTAAACAAACTCGATAGATCTGCATAATGTATGTCTTATCTATTAAAATATACGGAAATATGGCTAAATAAATAGAGTATATAAAAACAATGAATAATAGTGGACTAATGATTATTTATTTTGAATAAATCTTACGCCAGATAATCCTAAACACTTTCGAATTTATCACTAGAAACCGCCAGGTGACTGCGCATGCGTAATTATGTTTACGTCAACGTATATAGCAAGAAAACGTGGAAATAAATAATATAGATAAACAAATTGTTTGTTTGGATGCATATATCTTATACGAACAATATAGCATAACACTGTCTCTTTTATCAGGACGTTAAATTGACATAGTTTTACAACTATAGTAAATGTTTTCGGCAATGTCAAATATGTATACTATTTTCCTCACGACATATTCTATTTATTATTTTAACATCAACAGTGTCTGCTGGTTGAATTCTAGCAGCTCTCAAAGAAAAGAAAACGCATGCACAAATTAATTTCGTTAATATGTTTAAAGCTGCATAGGCTTTAGAGTTCGTCTGTAATCTAAATAATTAAGAGACTAAGCATAACACCATGTTGACCAATTCTTTCTTATTGAACTCATATAATAAATTAATATTAAGATTCTTATATAACAGCTAGGCGGGGATTTAATCATTGTTCATCCGTGAATTTGTTTGCACTGGACTTGGCTTGAGCCACAGGGCTTGTTTTCCACTGAAATCACATTATTTGTTTAGTAATTACTGTGCTAAATTTAGTGTTCTGCTAGTTAAAAAGTAAATGTATGATTATACATTGATCGTAAATTGTAGATGGTTTGGTGCATATTAGGTAGTATGAGCTTTTTCGGGGAGACTTGGAAACTCTGATGATATTAATAATTTCATATTGTGAGCAATTTAGTATTCAATATTAATAAGTCCCTCTTTGCAATCCACTTTTATTCACCATAAACGCTGCTAAATAATGGCATGTGGATTTATTATTTTTTACATAATACAAATTGTTTATTGCTAAGTAAATGAGATCAGATAAGTTGAAATAACTATACAAATACTGCACAGTGATTTACAATATTACAATGTTTGCAATGGCTGTGCAAAATACTTGAAGAGATTAACTGTCTAGTAACACACACACACACCCCCACACACACACACACCACCAAATTGCCCCCTCTCCCGTTTGCTTTACCCTACCCCCTCGCTCTGTCTCTCTCTATCTATCTATCTCTCTGTCTGTCTCTCAATAATTAAATTTGATTACGTACTGTACATACTAGTATGTGGACTGATGGAGGGCACCTGTTGATATAATATAATTAGTTGTAAAGATAATAGTATTTCGTTGCACTTGAGCGACAAAAGTTGACAACAAAACGTGATGGCCATCCTAACCCGCTAACTGAGATGAGACATCATTGATTACGGTGACACATACAGCTAGGTTTCCCCACACTCAACCTGTCGTGGGAGGACCAGGGGAATGCAACATTATGAGACATTCAGATAGTTGTGAACAGTTGAAGAAGAAACAAGTGTTTACACTTTACTCTGTCTAAAGTTTACAATTTTATTCACTGACACTGAGTCTGACAGGGAACTGCCGATTAGCAGATTAGGCTGCTAAGCCTCAACTAGGTTAGAAACTTATCATTTTATTTATTTGTTATTTTGTTAAATAAAATTGATGAATGCACTAAGCAGAATTATGGTAATAATATGATTGTATTTTTAAACAAGTTATGGCCAGTAATAATATTAAATATTAATACTATAATAGACTTATCATTCTCTCTCGGCCTACTGGACACTGGTCATAAATATTTGCCAAGAATGCAGTTGGCTAATTAAATAAATAGTATTTGTGGTCAGCATTACTGTTGATAAACTTTTGACCTCAGTCTGGCCCACATTGTTAGCAGTTGACAATAAATAAAAAAGCATGGATTTGGTCGAGTACCCTCTACTACAACTTACACAGGGATAATCTTCGTCTACTAATCTACTATTGCTGTGTCTAGTTTAATCTTATATTCATATTAGAAGCAATGCGACAATCCAAAGCGTATTTAACACCTATTTTAATTGCGATATTAAATTACCTAGTAGTAGTAAATGAATTTTATACATTTATATTTTTTTGTTGGACGTTAAATACAAAAGTGCATCGCTCATATTGACATCTTGCATGGTCCATGTACGAGTTAATTCTTACAGTACAGTCTACTTTCTATTCATATCCATCAATGTATAATCCACATAGGCCACTCTTATCTAGTACCGTGAGGAACTTCAGTGCTATTTATTTGAGAGGTGTGTCAGTGTATGCCAATGTTGATTGGCTCCAATAACGACCTTT
This sequence comes from Lepetodrilus galriftensis, assembly GCA_032361785.1. Classification (NCBI taxonomy): domain Eukaryota; kingdom Metazoa; phylum Mollusca; class Gastropoda; order Lepetellida; family Lepetodrilidae; genus Lepetodrilus; species Lepetodrilus galriftensis. The sequence goes on from JAUTBZ010121811.1 coordinate 14,993, forward strand.
GCACTATTCCGACGTTATCATTGTTCCAAAAACAGATAGTGTCGCAAATTAAAATATCTCCTGTACTAAGGCTGCTTGCTACTCCAGAGTGGTATAACTATAAATTATAATAATATTATTGAATATTCCATTGGTCGTAAGCACACAATGATTCACAGCATGGAAATGTTTTTATTTTTATTTCAGCCACACATGCTAACACGTCTGCGCTAATTTTGTACCATGCCTTTCAAGTGGAGGCTAAAACGAACTCGTCGCTACGACATATCGTCCAAGAATTCCTTCATCGTTGGAGTGTACCTGTTGGATAACTCGTTCTTGGAGTGTACGCTGTCGTCGGACAGCACTGGTCAGGAATGTCTGGACAGCATAGCGCAGAGGATAGACCTGGTCGATGTGAGTCAGTTCGCTATTTTCACAAGGCCATGTCTGATCAGAGCCATCAGGGGGGATAATTAGCAATCAATATATGTAGTTAATGTAGGTGCATAAAAACATAGAGATGAACGACTTTACATGGCTCTCGGTAAAAAATGTATAGAACAGAAAGAAAAAAACGTACACTTTTATTTTGTACTACCTAGCTGATCTAGAAATTTCAGGATGTTTGCACCATCAATTTTAATTATTATAATAACAAATCAGGTGATCATATACAGTGCTCCCTCGATATAACGCCCTTCGATGCACCGCAGATTCGGATACAACGCAGGGTCTTTTTAAAAAATAAAAAAAAGATTTTTTATTTTTTTATTTCTCCAATTATATTTGTTGATATAGTGCAGGTATTTTAACTCGGGTGGCATGTCATGCACCCCAACTTCAGCGTTATATCGAGGGAGCACTGTACTAGTAATAATGATCATACCATGCATTGAACATGTAGTGAAACAATGTTATCATTTGCAATATCAGCTGATTATATCATCAACCTTAATAGCCATCATGGCTATTAAGGTTGATGATATAATCAGCTGATATTGCAAATGATAACATTGT
>JAUTBZ010121822.1:0-15985 GCA_032361785.1 Lepetodrilus galriftensis
GTGTGTGTGTGTGTGTGTGTGTGTGTGTGTGTGTGTGTGTGTGTGTGTGTGTGTGTGTGTGTGTGTGCATGTGCTGACATTGTCAAAGATTCAAGAAATAAATGGATATAAAGACACACATACATGTACTTGAATATTTTGCTGATTAGTAACAGAATATTGTTTAAAAGATAATATATTTTGTGTTAAGAAAACCAACAATTGAAAAGTAATTATATTTAGCGTGTGACACTGCACTGGGTTGTGTCACAAATACTCTCGAAACATTGAGTTATGTCACATATACTCTCTAAGCATTGAAAGGTGTCTCATATATACTCTCTAACCATTGAGATGTGACAATTATTCTCTAAGCAAATTGAGATGTGTCACAATATTACTCAAAATATTGAAGTGTGTCACATATACCTTTTTTAATCTCAATACATGATGTGTTCAAATATACATACTCTCAAAGCATTGAGATATGTCACATATACCGAGATATGTCAAACCATGGTGTGTTACGCACAGCTCCAAATGTTTTGTTCACGTTCTCTTTCAACACTTGAATGTACCAATACAAGTTATTTTCAAATCACTGGATGTCAATATGGTAAATTAAGAATTCTTAAGAATCCATTGAATCGGAAACTGGATTTGAATCCTGATTGGTCAATTTGAAAATCGTTCCCATTTGTCATTGGCCAATTTGAATTTGGTGCCTCCTTTGATTGGCCAATTCAAATTCTTCACCTATAATTGGCTAATTTGAATTCTATTTCTCTTCCGATTGGCCAATTTGAATTCTTCACCTATAATTGGCTAATTTGAATTATGTCCCTCCTCTGATTGGCCAGTTCGAATTCTTCACCTTCTATGATTGGCTGAATTTTAATTGTTGCATCTTCTGTGCAGGGCAGAAGACAGGGTGTAAGGCATGAACAAGATAAGACCGACATTTATATCACAAGAGAATTTCGCAAATAAAACACAATTTTGTTTTCACACCCAACACTTGACCCTATGAACACAAACTTCCTGTCAATGTGAATATGGACCGGCCCACGGTCAGACCCCACGCACACAGTACACTGAGCGTCGCCGCCGTGACGACACGTAAACTGTCCGACCGACCGTGGGTCGCAGCGCCCCTAGAGTTGTCTTCCCGATCGCGGATAATTTTATCCACGATTATATTGTTGTTGTTACGGTTCTTGTGGCTGCTGCGTTGATTGTTGTTGTTGTTGTTGTAGTTGTTGTGTTCGTTGTTGTCGTCTTCGACAGGTCTTCGTCGTCCGTGGTCGACATTGGTCGCCGGCCGTGTCGTCTGGGGGAAGATTGTCGGGAGCGGGCACAGCATTTTGTCCTCGTTGCGGAGCCAGATGTGAACACCGAACACGGAGAATTGTGGGTTGAACATGCACGGCGGAAGCATGTTGGTGTCAAAGGTGAACTGGAAAACAGGAAGTAGATTATTAGACAGAGACGACGATCAACAGTTCTGTGGTTTAGAGACCTTCGTTTGAATACTCGGATATATGAACAACGATGAAGTCTACAGGGGAAATATGTTCCAGATTCAAAGTAGATCAAATTGAACGCGGAAATGTGTGGAAAAAATGGGCTACCATGATTGGCTAGTAATTGCATCAGACCTATTGCAGATAAGGTTATTTGAGAAATATGTAGTTTTCAAGTGAATAAAAATGTCCAAACAACTGATGTTCGATTGTTCATGAAAATCAGGTGCATGAGTGATGTTGACCGTTCCACAGTGCTACTAGCAGTAATAAAATTAACATGACATTAATCTACAGGTATACTATCCAGGTATACTGACTGAAACTGACAAAATGTGTATACTGACCAGGATATCGTTTCACGAAGCACTCTTACCCACTGAAAAGTCGCGGCGCTCTCGGCGAGATACGTATATAAATACGAGAGTGCCATGATCTCGGGGGATGTACGAGGGCTTCGTGAAAAGGTACCCAGGTATACTCGGATTACACACAAGGTATACTTACCGGGTATACTGGCGGCGTGAGCTTGAACCAGCGCAGGTCCCGCTGCACGGCGTGGGTCACCGGGACGCCCTGGAGGATCAGACCGAACCCGCCCAGCTGTCCCTCGGCGTTGTACATGAGGAAGATCGGGTACAGACGCTCACACTTCATCCGGCTGGACAGGTTCTTGAAGTAGTGCAGGCCTGAAATACAGAGGAAAGGAGGGTCTGAGAGTGTTCATTGGGACCCTGTCCTTCTTAACTCCCTGGGGAGCACACAACCCACAATCTGGGAGTCTTCCTGCTAGACAGGTTCTTGAAGTAGTGCAGGCCTGAAATACAGAGGAAAGGAGGGTCTGAGAGTGTTCATTGGGGACCCTGTCCTTCTCAACTCCCTGGGGAGCACACACCCCACATTTCTGAGAGTCTTCCTGTTGGATACGTTCCTGAAGTAAATGCAGACCTGAAAGTTGAAACACTGAGGAAAGGGTGGTTTGAAAGGGTTCACTGGTATCCTTCTCAACTCCCTGAGGAGTACACAAAACACAATCTGGGAGTGTTTGTTAGGATCACTATTTCATGTTGGAAAGGTTCTTGAAGTAAGCACAAGCCTGAAAGTTGAAACACAGAGGAAAGGAAGATCTGATAGCGTTCATTTGGACCCTTTCCTTCTCAACTCCCTGGGGAGAACATAACCCATGCTGACAGTCAAGGCCCTAGAAGTTTACATGCTCATGTCATTCTACCGGGTGCCCATCCTCTGCTCTTTATGGGTACATCTCCAGTTGACCTTAGCACGATCCAAGCGTATCCATCATGAGAATATTTGGTTGTCAAGGGATATTAATTTCCCTCGAGAAGGAAGAATGCCAATTGGTTGTTAATGATGATCTTCCGGAAATTGTTTTCAGGTAAAAATAAATGTTAAAGATCTAAAAAATAATGACTGTAAAGAAATGTTTTTTTGAAAGATTTTGAAAATGTTTTTTTTTTTTAATTAATGGAATTGGCTAAACTCTTGCATGTTTTCTCTTTAGTACGTCTCCTATGGGTGAAATATTCCCACTGCGACGTAGAGCAGTAATTAATTAATTAATTTCTCTTAAATTTCAACTGTGATAATATACACAATGACGATAAATACAACGTTCATTATTTATCTTTCCATAAACAAAATTAGTACTAAATAGGTATGTCACAAAGAAATGATCTGTTTAAAAGACAACTCCTACGCACACACTTCATAAACACACACCAAATCTTTCTATTTGTATTTATAACCTTCCTTTCGTCTTTGTTTTATGGTATTTACTAATCCTTGGAAGTGTAAATGTACTTTTCATATTAACCCCACTCTGGTCTGATGCGGTGCAGACAGGTGTTCTGAAAGCCGATGCCATCCGATTCCTTTGATCTGTCGGAACACATCAGTAGATCTGCTGTCACTGTGGAATCAGCTGTGTACATAATGTCTTTGAAAACCCGGCGCCAAAGTACACGAGAGAGGATTCCAGAGAACGAGCGACACAAAACATGGAAACAAATTCAGCCGATATGCTGCCGATAACCAAAGATAAGGGATATGTAACCCACTATCGGATAATTAGAGATAGCAGATGATCATGCATTACCATAACATGATATCAGAGAAAACAGATATGTATGTAACCCATTATCAGATAATTAGAGATAGCAGATGATCAGATTACCATAAAATGACATCAGAGATCACAAAATAATCAGAGATAATAAGAGATTACCAGATATTAATTTAGAATCTGAGATGATAATATTTAATATTACCAGAAAATGAGATAACCAAAGATATGTAACCCATTATCAGATAATTAAAGTTTGTAGATATTCATACGTAACTTTACCACAACATGAGATCAGAGATCAGAGATCAGAGATCAGAGATCATAAAATAATCAGAGATTACAGGATAAATTGATAATCAGAGATAACAAAATATTGGAAATAATAGATAACCAGAGATAAATTGGTAATAAAATAATCAGAGATAACCAGAGATAATTTTTTTAAACTTAATTTTTTTTTAGAGATTACCAGAGATAAATTGAGAAAAAGAAAATAGGAAATAACAAAATAATTGGATGTTATAGATACACCAGAGATAAAGTGGTAATAAAATAATCGGGAGATAACCAGAAATAATTAAAAACCTTTTTTTTTAATAATCAGGGATAATTGAGAACAAGAGATAAAGTGGTAATAAAAATAATCAGAGATAACCAGAGAGAATTTTTTTTTTTTTTTAACATAATCGGAGATGATGCTCACCCATCTTTGGGATGCATGTCCCGGACTTCCACTCGTGAGACAGGTGGCGCTCCTCAAGGGGAATCCTCTCGTACTCCTGGTCAATGTTGTAGCCCATCTGTATGTACAGCCCCTTCCCTGGGTGCGCGTTGTAGGCGTAGGGGCTGCAGATGAGGCTCGGGTGCTTGAAGTAGGCTGGAACGGAGGCAAAAGCCCGGATGTTACAAACAATTTTAAAGCATCACAACCAGAAATCAAGCAACTAGGATTTGTGGGAATTTATATATTTTTGTGTGCATTGGAATCGAGGAAAAGGACTTTTTTTGAATATACAGTACTGATCCATGCCTCTTTCTCCAACACATTTCATAGTTCATTTTTGGAATAGTAATAACAAAAAAGAAGAATTTAATAACAAGATGGCCTCCAATGTCTTTGGAAGGAACTACCTCCAACCGAACTTGTTAGCTATTCTCAGTAAACATGTGAAACATTACATTCTATATCCAAAGATAATTGTTGTCTCTCTCTCTCTCTCTCTCTCTCTCTCTCTCTCTCTCTCTCTCTCTCTCTCTCTCTCTCTCTCTCTCTCTCTCTCTCATCATACTTTCTTCGCATTCATTAATATATTCCAGTAATTGTTCATAAAAACGTTTTTAACCAATACAATGTTCCTAATGCTCCGTGCAATTTTATGAAAAGCCTTGCTAACTGTCGGTGAATTCTATACGTAATGATCAGATATGAGATAATGTCTGTTTATTGACCCATCTGTAAAATGACGCTCTCAAAGGATAAACAATGCCTTTATTCCCGTCCTTGCATCAGCATTAGGAATTAGTATTCAACTACATGTACTATCCACAACGAAAACCATGGCAAATAGTTATGACGTCTATTAGAATTTCAATCTAAGAAACGCTTTCAATTTTTATGGAACACGTAATGCATTAAATCTTCAATCTTATAGATTTATTAACAACTTGCAAATAAAACTTTTCCATATGACGGAAAATTGGTATTTTTTTAAACTGAAACTTTCATTGGGCTCGGATACTTTGATACGGTCACGCCTTCTCGCGAGATTAAAATGTGTCTCGTATCTATATATCACAGTGGAAATAAAGAAAAGGAAAGAAAAAAGAGATTGGCCAATGTTAATAACAAAGAGGAATTTGTGCAATCTGTTAGAGGAAGTTGGTAGCCGAGGGGTGTTGTGACTTTGTTACAGAATGTTGACAGTCGGTAACGTGCCGCTGGTAACGTTTCGGAGGAGTGGTATTTCTTGTTGTTGCATCTCGTGAAACTTTCTGTTGCTTTGACAGCTTTATTGGTAAAAGCTTGGAAAAATATTACGCTGCCAGTTAAATCTCATCTACACGTACTTGTATAGCTCGTGTTGAAACATAAGAAATCTATCGTTGGCCATTTCGTTTTAATATTAAAGTATTGGTACTTTTACGTCACTAAAATAGTTAACATGGTTTTTAATAAAAAGAAATATTAAAAATATGTCATTCGTTACAAAATCTCTACTGTAATGAATGAGTAAATTCCTAAATCTTGTGGAAAATATTGACTTCATGTAGCATTATGAAGGACATTTATGTATTGCACTTTTCTATCCTCATCAACGACAAGCAGCCATCTTTTTTCTCAATTCTTATTTTTTTTAAAGATTTTTATTTATTATTTTACATTTTTGGAGAGAAAAAAACATAGCAGTAGTCTAAAGATTGACAAGGATTAGGTAGTTTTGATAATTGTGAAGAAAATCGATATATGGTAGTTTTGATCAAGAATACTAACAATGACATCGATAATATGTCAAATTAGTTGGTAGAAATCTATTGAAAAGCCTAATTCACTTGGTATTTTTTAATCATAGTAATGGTTAAAGGTTTATTGAGGATAAAACTGCCACTTCAGTAATACCATACAAAATACTGGTTTCTCCCAGTTAAAAGTGCACCCGTGTCGTTTACAGTCGTTTCCCTTTATGGCGGCCATTACAGAAAACTTACAGAAAATTACACACAAACTTAAGAGATTGATACCGTTCTCTCAAACATTAATGTAGTTTTTATTCCTTTGGAATCTTTTATTCATTTAAATCTGAAATTGATTCTATTATTTTGCATTCACATACTTACAAACGTTGTTTTGTTTTTGTTACGCGAAACATGAAATTTCTTCTGATGCTTTTTGATTCTCAATCGATATCCTATGCGTCAGTTAGGAACATCTACTAGGGAAATCTAGATGTTTTGAAGCCAGTGCAGTTAACTGTTGAAAAGTGAAGAAATGGTGATGGAAAACTAGAAGCTTGTTATTGTAACATAGACATAAGTGGCGAGGCGGTTTTAAGAATATTTTGAATGTCTTATGTTAGATGCAGCAGTGTTTTGATTGGCTAAGGGTGTGCGTAACTTAAACCAATGTTCTCAACACGATACTTGTTTGACATTTGGCACGTGTTTATCCTCATAAATGTTTCTTGGTTGGCAATTCTCATGGATGAGTGTTGTGTATTTATCAATATCTTTGTGGATGTATTGGAAGCTATTTTACGACCACTATTTAAAGCAAATTATTTATTATTATAATTTTATTTTTGTAAATTGGGATTTAGAGCCACTTTGAAGATTCTTTCAGTTTGTCAGTTTAGGACAGAAGGAACAATATTAGCATTAATAGTTATTAGGTGATGTTTAGGCCTATTTGATAAGTTTAGGCCTATTTGATAAGCTCACAATGAATCAAAAATTTACAGGTGTATGCAGTCTATTATAATTATTATTATTATTATATTATTATTATTATTTAGTATTAGTATTATTATTTAGTATTAGTATTATTATTTAGTATTTATTATTTATTATTATTATTATTATTATTATTTAGATAACAAATAGACATGTTTAACTATTTGTGTGTGTGTGTGTGTATGACATGTTCTTTGCTTCCTAATGTTAATAGTAAAAGTCAGTTAAAACCAGGCTTGAAAACATAAAACGTCTTCGTGAAAAATGTAAATTAAAATCGTCAGTACAGCACAAAGTGAGCTACGTATCAACATATCTCAATTTAAGAAAAAAAGACCCACGTTTAAAGTGATGCGATACAGATTTCTCGGCGGTTTCTTGTGAGCGAAGTACAATTAGGTGGCTGTAAATTGCATGCAGCACTTCCACAAAACGCGCATCTCTCATCTCGTCGGCTCGTAAAAAGAACTGACGTATGACTGACACCTACATCAGAGCTGAGATAAAGTCCCGCGTAGGAATACGTCTCACATCCAGTTTACTTTGGCAGCCGCAGTACGGATGGAATGGTGTACGCCGATTAAGAAAACAAATAAATATAATTCCGCCTTTGTTCATTGTTGTCTGACAGCTTTTATGATGGGATTAGTTCTGTTTTTATGTCGTACATAAACGTCAAAATCGGTAAACAACCTGGTAGGTGTATCGTGTCTTAAACACCCAGGTATTATCAGTTAACCCTTTCCAAAGTGAATCAACCACTGAGTTGCTCTGTTGGGCATCTCCGCGTGCCCCTAGCCGGGCGAAGGTTAACAGCTTATTCATGATTATTTCTCAATGCTGATGTTAAAGATAGATACCAAATTGTGGTATGTGGCAATAACTCTCTCTATGCTGGAGGCAAACAGAGAAGCCATAAAGAGCAGTGCCTGTGTCTAATCCAGCAGAAAGAGGGTTAAACAGTAATTCATTCAGACATCCTGTTGGAATCATTAAAAAACTAACGTTGTACAATATTTGTAAAAATAAACCAACTACAATATAACCTGACAGTATGGATTAACAAGACTTTCTAAATTGCTTTCAGTGTCTGTGAAAGTTGATCCCGATAATAAACAACCTTCATCACGTCATTGTATACATTTAATGGAAGATGCATTTTGACACTCTTGGCTAAAATGTCCGAAATAGAAATGCCTCTTTTTATCATCAACATCATCATCATCCCATGTCAAACCCATATTTTCCACCGAGATATAACTCGCAAAAAAAGGAAACCTTAGACTAAAGTTTCCATTTTCAGTAATATGCTCGAGAATAGGCTTTCTTAATCTGCGTTCGCGTTTCCTGAATGTGATCAAATTGTCGTCTAATCTGGACAGGGTATTGCAATAACGAGATCGTGTTCGCCGCAGACACACGCGTTAGCTCCCGTTTTACAGTCTCGTAACTCAAGACGGCAAATGGCTCCCTGGGAAGATTACAGGTAATTTGTAAGGGGAGAGAATTGAAAGCCGACGTACGAATCCGCGCACACCTGAACTGGCGTTTTGCCTCGTCTTACATTCGTGGATGTAACTTGGCCCGCGGGGACTGATGGTGGAGAGATGTTAAAGTGAAATCTGGGGTGCGTTCAAAGACACAAGCGCTTGCAAGCGGCTTACCAAACTAGCCTCTAGTCGTATGAAACGTACATGGGGCAGGGAACCAGTTTAGCTAAGCGGTTTACTCAGCCCTGTGCTGATTGAACGCATCCCTGCTCTTGCTTGTGGATCAGAACAGGAAATATAGATCGTATACGCTAGTAATCCTGTTGTACATATTATTACTGGTCGTGGTCGCCTATGGGTTAAAGATTCCCGCTGCGACGTTACTCAACAAATCCTCGCTTCGTCAAATCTAACACTGAAAACCACTTCCACGTTGGTTGACTTATTAATTACTCTAATTATGAGATTCATAAACAATGTAATTAATAACAATACTACTACATACTTCAACAACACAGTATCAAAAGTCGAGAATACTTTTTTTAAATTGGGTTTTGAGCTGATTTCAAGATTATTTCACTTACATCACAACTTATTCACAAATGTGCGTGAATACACGTAGTCCATCCTCAAGTAAAACAAACAATTTCTGATGCAATATTCCGTAAAAACACAGTTTTTCGGTCGCTACATGGGCACACTAATGCATCGACCGCTCAATCATTCCAATTTTCTAGACATCGCCATTATACAATCAGGTACCGCTTTAATCATGAAACATATCTTTGTACAACTCCACTGAAGCTCTGTCAGGAACCCATTTAATCTCCGACGCCGCCTCGGGGTGTTTTACCTGATAACGCAGTCACATCCAAATGGACCTCAATCAGGGTAATGGAGGTCAAATTCTCGAGGTAAAGACTCACAGGTGATTAATAACGTATAGATACCCCTGCATTTGTACGGAGAGCTGTGGAGAGGGATCGAAAGGGGGTGGGGGTTTGAGAAGATTGTTTGCAGACAGTATCTCGAAGGATCGCCAAATATTGATCGGCAGGATGCAAATGGATGACCTTGACCTCTGAGGTCTCACCTGTAATTATGTACATCTGCGTTCCCTTGTAGTGTCGCTCTTGGTTGAGCAGGATGGGTGGCATCACTTCGTGCGGCGGCAGTCGTATCGTCTCATTGCGTGTATTGAACCCCTGCATGTCTCCAGGAATCTGAAAGAAGAAGAAAAATTAATAAATTATTTTTTTTAAATCAACACGTTTGTTCGGTAGACACAGTTATCGGAATGCAGAAGGGAAACAAATATTTTTTTAAATCAACACATTTGTTCGGTAGACACAGTTATCGGAAAGCAGAAGGAACAAAATATTTTTAAAAATCAACATTTGTTCGGTAGACAGAAAGCAGAAGAAAGTTTGACTAATGGACGACATTGTGATGAATTCGTTGGAACACGTTACCATGGCAATGCAAATAAACCGCAATTTTCAACCTGTCGATAAATATCGAATGAAAGAATTTAAAACTGCAGTTTTTGTTAATTTTTCTGATGCCTTTGATTATAACATACGAGCGTCGATGAAAAAAAAGAAGACTTTTGCCGTATAAAACATGGGTGGCGATCGTGCTAGAGCACGATATTCTTTGCTCGTTGGAAAGATTCCTTGTCAAGGCCTATGTTATTATCTGCTGACTGGTAAAGAAGGTCCGCAGAAAACACAGTTATAGCTTACAGCATGAATGGTAATCAGCTGACCCGGATCGTATCGGGAACTTTGATGTAATAACCACGATGACCGCGCATATGTCGCCAGGCTCCGTGATTTATGGTCGCGATGACACAAACTTGGGAGCTTTGGTTTGGAGTGCAAACACTCGAGATTATTGATATCGCTGTGAACGTTTCTCGGACAAGACGGTTGTTATTTGTCGTTTACGCGGTGTATATTCGTTCCCATACATTGCGGCATGATTCCTCTCTTCATGCGATCACTTCTAGGTGTGGAAGATGTTTTATTAAGTTTGAAACATTGCAGAAGTCACTTTCTGGCATGTCTGGTCGTTGCCGTGGCATCGGAAGGCAACCATTTTGGAAGCAATTCAATTCGGTTTGGCTTTTAACCTGAATAGTTCTCTGCTCATTTGACTGCAACCCAAATAGTTTACCCCTGCAATTTCTTTTTCATTTTCTTAAAATAGTACTGAAGTTCATGCAATGACAATAGGGAATTTTACGTCATCAAAAACGTTTCCCACAAATTATTCGGACTGTAAATCCCTTTTACCGTTCCATGTCAGTGGACGTAACGTATTGTTCTGTGTCCAGTCCGCGATTCCATATTCCCGGAGACGACTCGGATAATTACGGACCAGCTGGTCACCATCCGGACCCTGTCCCGTTTCCGGGATCCTAGGCGGTATTGATCGGGTTAATTAACCCTCGTACAGCTAATTTGCCCTAATAATCAAGACTTATTGATACAGTTCAACCTCACTAAGTTGTCCAATATCAGTATATAAGTGTGTTTTTATTTGGGGTTCTGTTCTTGAGGCGTTCATAAGTTGTATTCAGATGTTTATATTTTTTTATCCTTCTTATATTTTATGATTTTATTTTAATATAAATATTTTATAAATTGATTGATAATTCAAATATTTTTTTTTTTATATTTCATAAACAAATATCATTAATTTATTATTTTTTATAATTTTTGCATAAAATTATTGATCATTTATTTGTTATCGTCATTGATTTTCAATACAGATTAGCAAACACAGATTGGTGAAGTATTTATGGAAATATACGAGGTGCAGGCATTAACCCTCCATGCTGAAGGCAACTGGAGATGCCCTAAAGAGCAGTGCCTGTGTCTAATCCATCATGGATAGGGTTAATAGGACATGTCTGGTTAAAGAAGGTTAAAGAGAAATCTCATGCCATAGTAGAAAAAATAATTGGCACAACAGTATGTAGTAACCGTATTTCAGCTTTGTGACGAATACAAAACGTATTTCTAAATCAAATTGATTTTCTATCAGGGATTTCTATATAGTGTCATTTTGTTGGGAGGACGGTTTACCCATGTGTAGCAGATAATACCTTCTGTGTTAAAGAGATATATTGATTATTATGTGCTCTAGTTCTGTAGAAAGTCGGTAAATCGGGGGAATTTACGACGCTTTTGGTCAGTCTGGTAATGACCATTGAGTGATGTCCAGCGCTAACGACCGTGACTCTCCCTTACCTGGACGGTGGTCACTTACCTGGACGGTCATCATGATGACCAAGATGACCACAGAATACTGGCATCATGCAATTGTAAAACAGTCATTTGTATTAACTTAACAAAGAACCTGTAGAATTCCACATGGAGAGTAACTAATTTAAAATTCAAGTTTTGCATCATTCAACATTAATACACAATGGATACAAAATGTGACATCAGCAATTATCGTTCCTCAAGCTAACTATTTTTAACTCCCTCCATGCTGCAGGCAACCAAAAATGCCCTGAAGAGCTGTGCCTGTGCCTAATCCAGCAGGTAGAGGGTTAAACTACTAGTTTATGTCATAGAATTGGTGATATCATTGTGTTGGTCCGTTATGAAGTGTGTACGATGTTGCAGGTTTATGTGTTTTCTAGGTCTTTGTTTTCATTGATCTGGACAGTAGTCAGACCATGATGGTCAAGTGTTCAAAGCCCGGACAGAGGACCGCATGATTTGTGTGTCCGGGGTCCCTGATTAAGGCCAGGTTTTTACGATGTTTTTATCGAAAGGTTGCCGGTAAATTCATCAACGCTACATCGCCGGAACTCTCGGTGTTTTTGTTGTCGTTATATCGCTGGAAATAACGCGACGTGACCCGATGATAACTTCCAATTTCCTTATTATCGGCTGATCAATTCTCTTTTCCCATGCCTCCCCATCGTAATGCCAAATATGGCGATTCGTTATTGATAATTTTGTAATGCCAATCACGGAATCGTTAAGGACTTATTTCTTGCACATTTAGTCATGCATGGCAATAGAAAATAGTATGGCCAATAACAAAAAGGTATTATGGCCTATAACAGACAATTGTTATTCACGCTTAACTAGAATTGTTATCCTGTCGATTTCCTGTCTTGATTTCATTTTATTATTAGAGAAAATAGAAGAAATATCCTATTCATTCTTTCATTGCAAGATAAATATTTGATTCATACTGTATGTCTTTAATTAGAATTGCTCTTTCTAAACTTGGGTAATCATATATTTTTATTATAATTATGAATGTATTAAGTAGAATATTAAAGGACTGGTTTTAGATTTTTTGTTTTTTTGTTTTGTCATCCAGTTGATATGTCACATTATTTGTAATTTCATTTTTTTCTCTCAATTTATTTTGTGAAAATAAAGTAATGTATGTATGGTTAAAGATAGCAAATTTGTCCAACACTTGTATTATCGCAGCTTTAATGATTTAACCTCACTGCTGGAGGCAACCCAACGTGCCCAATATCTCAATGAGGTCTGGCATCAGCAGATCCGTGACATATCGTATCTATCTAGATCTCTTCTCGTATCACATTTCACCTCTCACACGCTAGTGACAACATCTCAGCTTGTTTGTAACAATGAGCTAAGCAACCGATAATTCGATACCTTCGTCTGTTGATCAAACTATTTGATATCACAACCAAAACACGAAAGCCATCAGTTTGCAAGATCTCCTCGCCGTGGACAGCTTGGTGTCATTATTTCTTTGCCAGTTGGTCGAGAAATTGTCTATAGCTCCTTTTAGTAAGCCCTGTTCGGGCGCCATTGCGTGCGCACGGGCACCATTGGATCAAGTGTTTTCATTGGTCTTTCGAGTGTTTAGCCGATTGGATATGGAGCCTCTCGGAATCTGTGCACCAGTACCACTTGCCAAGATGACTCCTGGCGAAATGTCTTTGGCGTGGTTTTCGTACAAACAAACCGGTGGCGCGCTAGACATTGGGCCTAGGATATTGCCGCCATACTGGAGGAGATACATAGCGATTCCGTGAAGTCGAGAACCGTGGATTGCAACAGTTCGGAGAAGTCGTCTTTTCAATATGTTCCCCCCAAATCACATGACACTGAAAGTGTAGATTGTGTTTTTCAAGTATATATTTTACCTTGTCCGATGTGATGCTTTGATATTTAAATAGACATACTTTTTCGCCATCTTGGGAAGAAAATAGATCGTTACTATGTTAAATGATTAAGTTATAAGTATTTTCAGATTAATATTATTAATAATGTTATTGTTAAAGTGTATGAATGTTATTATTAACCCTCTGCCTGCTGGATTACACACAGGCACTGCTCTTTAAGGCATCTCTGGTTGTCTCCAGCATGGAGAGAGTTAAAGAATATGATTTAATTTTCCTTACTAAAAAAATACACTCCAAATGTTAAAGTTTGAAAATCGGATAAAAATAATCTCATTGAGCAATGCTATTTTCCAGACGACTTATTCCATTTTCATTGAATAATGGGAGGGATTATGCTGCTGTAGACCACAAGAGAATACCGTAAGCCAATATGTAAGCATATCCTTAGTTTTTGGGATAGCAGTATGGACAGCTTGGTCTCCTGACTCCCGGTCCGAGTGTCAAATGTCATGTGACATTAACAGTTTTTGCACACGTGTATACCACCAGGGCTTCCCAGTATGTAAATCCCGGCAGAGGATCGGCAGAGGTTCAACAGTGCCCCGAGATCACACGGAATAATTCATCGTGTTTCGGATTTCCTCGCTGATTTCAATAAACATTATCTTTGATTTGGTTAATAGTTGTCTTTTGGAAAGTAGTACATCAAATAGAACAGGGTGGCGTAATTGGGGAATCGTTAACATATTTCATCCCTTATTCACTGGGGCTTAATGCAGTTTTAGTCTTCACACTTTCTGGACAATGTTTGAGAGGGAATGAGTTTCCAGTTGGAAGCGTTAGATTGGATCCACTCGTTGTGATGAGGAGGTCTGCTTGGGGCTTCTGGGTTTTATCTGTAGAACGAACTTTTTGCTAATAGTAGGAAGTCAAAAATCTTTCCCTCTAGTGTTTATTTTTTTCTCTACTTTTCCACCCTTTGCAACCGTGCAGTCCACATACCACCTACCAATCAGACGATATATTATCAGATTTTCAACCCACCTATCAATCTACATATGGACAACCATTCAAGCCAAAATACCCACACTACAACCAACAAATCGCCAACCCATCACACTTCAAGACCATCTTTAGTTCACCCTTCAACCAACCCATCACAAACTGTTCAACCCACTTATCGCAAACTGTTCAACCAACTTAACTAATCATTCAACCCATACCATCAGCAGTCGTTCAACCCACATCACCAACCTGTCAAACTAACCTATCACTAGTCCTTTATTTCACCTATCATCCATAACAAAACACTTATTCATCCATTCAACTCACCTATTGCCAACCGTTCAACCCACCTGTTACCAACACTTCAACTCACCTATTATATATAAAAGTCAACCCACCAATTACCAAACTTTCAACTCGCATTATTCCAGCTATCGTGGACTCTACAAAACACCTGTCACTACCCTTTACAGCATCTCCACCTCTGCAGCTCAACTTCACAATATTCTTTCCAATCACATCTAAGAAACATCACCGGCTGGTAACCACGGCAACTTTGCTCGTAAACGAAAATTAAACCAAACGAAATAATTACTGACGAGAGCAGAAAGTTCAAGCATTTTGCCGTTCCAATATACTTTCAGCTAATTAAGAATTAAGCGGAATCAAGTGTATTGGCTTACGTTTGAGATCGCGGAATTGTCTGCGTGCAGACGCGGATTCGTCTCCAGACTACGGAGCGTTCAAAGACTCCGAGGACGGTTCCGCGGTGGAGTTTCCCCCTGTACGTCTGAAAGTGATTGATGGCTGGAGTGTTTCGGTGAAGTAATTGTGAAGTCATTGCGAAGTCATCCCAGGTGATAACTTTGAAGTGATTGTACATAGCCCTCGGGGCTTTGTTTGGCTGCTTTTCAGCCAGGACAACTGTTCTCACACTAGACTCGGTGAACTGAATGTAATAGTCGATTTCAAAAACTGTATAGTGCTGCCGAACTTTGGTCGTATTTAACGCAGCGGTCATTTATGTTTGTTGACCTATAGGTGAAATATTTCCGCTTCGATGTAAAACAATAATTCACTCACTCACTCTATCCTCTCTTATTTTCCCTCACTCATTCTCTAGCTCTCTCTCTTTTCCTGTCTCGCCCTGTTTTCTCTCCTGTCTCTCTCCCTCCTTCCTCCCATTTCCAACCCACTCCTCCCCAAACTCTCCTCCCTCTCTCCCCCTCTCTTTCTCTCTCTCTCTCTCTCTTGCTATCTCTTGCTCTTTCTCTCTCTCTCTCTCTCTCTCTCTCTCTCTCTCTCTCTCTCTCTCTCTCTC
>JAUTBZ010121833.1:0-15983 GCA_032361785.1 Lepetodrilus galriftensis
GTGTGTGTATGTGTGTGTGTGTGTATGTGTGTGCATATGAGAGAGAGAGATGGGGAGATAGAGGGAGAGAGAGAGAGGGTTAGAGAGGGGGGTAGTATATGGGAGAAAGCAAGAAGTATTTGGGGAGATGGAAGATTAAGAGAAATTAGACAGTGAGAGGGGAGGGGGAGGTGGAGGAGGTAGAAACAGCTATCGGGTAGACAGAGGACCAAGGGGCAAATGTTTTTTTTAAATAGGTTTAGGTGCATGTTAGTACACATTATGACACAGTTTGTACAACACCATTAAACATATTCATACTACCACTGACATCTAGAATTAGTTGAACCAAAGTATGTACTAAATAGTAACATATGTTGCCAGAGATTAAACCAATGTGTACTCAAGTTGATGTGACCAAAACACACTAAAAACAAAGCACTGAACTGTGCAGTCG
Source organism: Lepetodrilus galriftensis (assembly GCA_032361785.1). Taxonomy (NCBI): domain Eukaryota; kingdom Metazoa; phylum Mollusca; class Gastropoda; order Lepetellida; family Lepetodrilidae; genus Lepetodrilus; species Lepetodrilus galriftensis. The sequence goes on from JAUTBZ010121833.1 coordinate 437, forward strand.
GTATTCACCTGGGACGTATGTGCGCAGATCTGTGTCAAATCAGAAATAAAACCAATGTAAATAGAAACCATTCCATATTGTTTCTGCATTACATGCTGTCAATGATAGCTAGACACTCTTAGCTTTAGCATAGCAAATATAATACATCTTTAATCAATTAATATTATTCTTAATATACATTGCTTATAAGGCAATATAATACATCTTTAATAATTTAATATGTTTTTGTATAAACATTGCTTACATCAATGTGAAAGGGACAACGATAATAATTACTTTACACTAGTTAATCTTTACACTGATAATTCGTAATAGCACATTCATTAACACCGTAATACACAATCATTAACACCATACTCCATTGTGTTAGTATAGACACATAGTATATAAGTTAGATAGCAACCCTCCAAGCTGTGGTATATTGTTATATCATTTATGTATTTAAGAAATCTTCTACATGTGAACACAACAAAATAAATTTAAGTTAAATTTTTAGAAATAAAATAACTCTAGACTGACGAATAAAATCACCAAAATAAAATTAAGTTAAAATTTAAAAAATACTTCTAGACCGACAAATAAAATCGCTCAATTTAGCCTATTTTAGGTGTTTTATGGCTTTTTGTAACCGTTATCTAAATATACTATTTTCTTACAACTTGGAAATGGTTGCTCAAATAAGGTTGCCATGCTTCCCTCAGTTAACATGCAATACAATTAGAATCCACTTGTACTGTCTTTGTTTTAACATTAGTCATTAGGACAATATGATAATGTTTTCTTCCTTGGCATAGTATTTCAGATAAATAATATTTGCATAGTATTACATTTTGAAAATAGCATACTTGAATAGACAGTTGTTAGATATATGCTGTATATTACTAGTATATATATATTCTGTAAATCCTAATTGGCAAATATAATTCATATACCAATGATAATGTTAAAATTGGTAAGGATGATATGTCGGAATGTCTACTGACCTGGTTTTGTGATTGGAGGACCTGAAAATACAAACATGTAAACAAATGATGTGGAAATATATATAGACATCACTCAGAGATATCGATCCTCGAGAAAAATTAATCAAATTATACGATTGCCTTTTGACTTTCATTAGTATCGGATCACCGATTTCCTTAATGGTTGAATCAATTCATGGCGTTGATGAAAAGATGGTATTTGTTTTATTGTGATAGTCATTGTCATATTTTTGATGACAGGTCACGATTTAAAAAAATTAAAAGAGATAATTTAAAATTGTGAATGACAGGCAGTAAGTGACTCACCTACGACATTTAACTGTACGTGATATGAATATTCTTGTGTAGATGTAATCTGACATTCATATAATCCTGTGTCGTTAGGTTTGACATTTTTTATTAACAAGTCCCACTTTGTCACATCACCCGGCTGGACCTCATGCTCCACCATCATGTTCGAGTCTTTGATCCACGTTAATTTGCCGATTGTTAGAAAATGGCCCGAATTTAGGCGTCGCCATGCAACCTGAAACATACAAAAGTATTGTAAAGCAGCAGTTAGAAAATAACAACTGAAATTAGTACCGAGAGCAGTGACCTTTAACCTCTCCATGCTGGAGATGCCCTAAAGAGCAGTGCATTTGCCTAAAGGAGATGGTTAACGGTATAGAAACAGGCCTTAATGTGCTTTTTGAAATAAATGGAAAACATGTATAAGGCTAAAACAACACAGTTCTGTTATGAACTATCATACCATGATTAATTTCCTTGTGTGTTTCTTTATAGCACAAAAATGAAAAGAATAATATACATGTATTTGCAAAGAAATTACATATACTTTGAAGTTGGTAAAAAATTACATGAAACATAATCTTGAAATATATACTTTAACCCTCTCCATGGTCACAAACACTACTCCTTAGGGTATTTCTGGTTGCCTCCAGCATGGAGAGGATTAATACCAGATTACTAATAGTATGTGAAAACATGATTGCCTTCAATGTGATCCTATATAAATATAACTGTGGCCCTTTATGTTCTATACAGCACAGTGCTATGTTAAATAGCATAAACTCAATGATATCCATTGGGCAGAAATGAACAGGAAAAACTAAATTAAAGAAGAAAAAATGATCAGACAGCATACTTGCAGAGATTCTAGTCCTGAATAATTTATGATCAATATTCATTTAAAATCTGTGGCAGGAAGTTTGTAATTTGATTTGAAAATTCAAAGAATATTTTCATCCCATTATGTGATCATCAGCTGGTATGTTTAACCCCCAAAGTGTTGAAGAGTTGGAGGAACAGATTCCTGTAATTACGAGGCATTCATACAGTCAGTTCTCCGTAAAGTGAAATAGTTCATCAGCATAATTGTTTGACCAAGTGGACGAATGTAATTAGATGTATTGCAATCAGCATGGACCATCTCACATCTTTATGAGATGTCAGGTGCTGGTTCTGACACAAGGTATCATCCTTCTTAACGAGAAAACACACTCGGGGAAAATTACCCAACTTCAGATCATGTCAAGAAACTCCACAGACTTTCAAAAATGACCAGACTTTCTTAGTCTTAGGAGGGTCCAATCAATAGCTCGTGATTGCATTCATCACAGCTGTCAAATGCAGACTCAAACATGAAACTTGTAGGTTTTTATGTTCTCCGACCAATTGTTAATGGTTATTAATTCCCAGGCCTAAACACACAGGCCTATTCCTGTGCATAATGCTACAGAATGTACACTATTTGTACTGACTTCCTGCTGGGATAATCCTTGATACAGAGGGCAGCTGGCAGCATTCAATGAAATTTGAAAAATAACCAGATGATCATAATGTCTAGACAATGTGTTCTAATTTAGCCATATATAATTTGATTATCCAATACTGGCTCCGAGAATAGATATATGCTATAGTTAAAACTGATATCTCCTAGGAGATATTAAATCGATATTTCCTAGGAGATATTAAATTGATATCTCCTAGGAGATATCATTTCAAATGTTTATGATTGGTCAATTCAGGCATGTGACTAGAAAGGTCAACTGCTGCCAAACAGTTTACGGTTGTGATGTCATCATCATCATATTAACATTAATGTCACAATGCAAATTCCCATTAACTTATTCGTTGACTTCCCAGTTAAAAACTTTTCAAATGTGCTATTTTTCTTTTTAATTGAATTAAGAATGAAATTGGGTGATAAACAGAATCTCACCCTTGTGTAGTGCGTTTTGATATTGCTGTTATCCTACGAGTTTGTATAAAAGTTACATAAATAAGAGACTTTGCCTCATGGACCCATTAGCTTCATGGCACAATGAATGCTGACTCAGTATTCATTCCTTAAATGAAATTCAAATTACAATAATTGACATATAATGTATGAAAATGTATTTGCAAGAAAAGTAGCATCATAGTTTTCTAAAAGGCATCAATTCTTTAATTAATATTTTTACATGAGACCATCACAAGATTTTTGATTATTTTTCTAGTATTTTCCATATTTCTTTGATCTTGTAGTGATATTTTACAGTGAGAAGATAATCTGCGAAACCCATGCATCAAAGATGGCTAGCGAACACAGAACTCGGCTGCACACGGTTAGCCTGCAGATCTAGACTTTGTCTTGTGCATGAATGGACCTATTCTCAAATATCGAGAAATAATCAGCCCCATGATGAGATCCAAACCTATACCTATCCAACTTGACAGTCTAACACTCGGCCCTCTATGACATCCCACCCCCGTCAATATTAAATAGGACAAGAACCAATACATCACTTTGAAAGTTTGCCACAGAAATGCGACTTGCATGTTTCTGTCAAAGCTTCAAAGAAACTGCTAATGAATTGTTACTTTACTCGAGCATCTTCAAACAGTATTTATGTCAACAGTCCTAATCGCCTCCGCGATGGCAAACTTCCACTGGACAGCCGACTTATTTAACCTCTAAATGGACATATTTGCATATGCATACCCGTTTCTCAACTCGGAAAAGATTGTAAATAATGTCCCTTCCAATATTCTGTCAAAGAAGCGTAAAATCAATGCCCGTATATTTGCTCGTCAATACTCAATAAGCGTGAGAAATGAAAGTTTTTCAGAAGATAATGAATCGACATGAATAACATCTATGTGTGGGGATGTTAGCATTTCTCGTCTGGGAGAAGTAATTTGTTCTGTACATTTGTCAACATGTAAATGGCTGATGAAAGTATTTACTTAGGGGCCAATTAAATCATCTAGCAGCCCTTGGAGGAGAAGAGGCAGACGAAGTGGCCAGTGTGCTAATTGATTAATCTGTCAATGGACGATTATGGCAACACATTAGTGACTTCTTCCATTTCATGCACCTCTTTAGCAGAACTATATCACGTCGTTATTCTTTAGAGGCGCCGGCTGCTAAGAATAAATCGGACAAATAGAGAAGACACACTTAAGACTGTCTATAAAATGGCTTAATTTGCACTATTATCCTACGAGCAAATTAAATACAGGTTTTCATAGCTCAACAGGAAACGCCTTTAAACCAGGACTGAATCAGCAAAGTTTTCTGAGTGGATGACATATTGAAGATTGCCTTCACTTTCAGAGAAGCGTATTCAATGTGTGCGATCATGGACTTGCCATGGAGTAGGAACCGCGATCATGACACATACAGAGAGACGTAATGAAACTCACAGACAAAAAACATTTAGCAGCTATCTGGATGTAATTTTCATACCAGACTTTACGACTTTGCGTTACGAAAAGTTATAATGATAACAGTTATTTTCACATTACATCAGCCATAGAGGCCCTAAAAGAAAACATGTATTAGATTATGAAATGTGTTCATCAAATGAGGTACAAATTGCACTGAACATGTTTTTCTTATGGAACATGTTAACATAAAAGTATTCAATTTGACTATAAAAGATGTCTAAACTAATTGTTAAAAATTATTATTGCAATATTTGACTGATTACAGATGGAAAGACATTTTGAGTCATATGTTGATTAGGGTATGGTTAAACTTGCTATTGCTGTCTCTTGGTTACAGTAGGTTCTCATCCCATACTTTAGCAAACCATCCTTCATCCATAGAATGATTTGTAGATGATTTGTCTGGGCAACCCAAAATTCACTTTGACACTATTGCATTGTATCAAATTAAACAATGCATTTTCTAACAGACAAAAGTTGAGAAAATGATTCTTTTCAAAATGCCGTAAATACATTGTAATGGGACCATAATAAAGTTATGTGATATTTCCATAAAAGCGTTATGATTGGACAATCAAGTGATAGGACGTGGAGTTAATATCATTGGAGTGTTACATGATCGTTGAATACAGTCCATAATGACTAGGTAGCAGAGATTGTCTTACCACATATGCCTCGTTACATCCAGAAAACTATCAATTTCCCCCGACTGGTCAAATATTTACAAACCTTGACATTAACTAAGACAGAGTGTGGAACAGTTATTTACTGATAATTCTGGAACATTGTCAATAAATAGAACTAAATTTGCCGTCGGAATGACATGAATTCGTGGTTAAGGGCTATTTTTTTGCAATTGGAAAATTGATTCATGTTTACCGGACCGTTGGAAAATCTTTATCTTCTGTATGCCGTGACATGTGCTGTAGAACAATTGTAAACATAATCTCGCTTCCAGTTTAATTTTGCTTCTAATTACCACCGTATTACACCTGTACGTGCGAGAAATATCGCACCACTGTCCTCCTCAAACAAGCCACCATGTACTTCTCCACTAACAATGTGAAAACACGGCTAAAATAAATGGTGTTTGGTTTCTTTAAGAAACTGATGAGAGACACTGGATATATCATTAATGAGGTATTTTCCCCAAATTACAAAAACATAAAAGTTTAGTTTGCAGTTACAAGTTACACATATATAAGTACCCGGTACACGTGTGTGTACGTATAAGCCCTGTGTGGACATTATGTGTCTGACATAAGCCCTGTGTGGATATATGTGTCTGACATAAGCCCTGTGTGGATATATGTGTCTGACATTGCTATATTGGAATGTGGTACCGCCATGATTGAATTTCTAGGTTATGTAGTGAAGTTGTGATTGTAACATGTTTTTCATGACGTCGAAGCTAGAAATCGCTTGTTCAATCACTTCGCCGTCAGAACAATGTTGGAACTGTACAAGGCTAGGAGCCATTGAACTTTGCATCCTCACGGACCAGTTTCACGAATCAATAATAACACTAGAATTATTGTAAATAAGGGTTGCGTTCAGGCTACAATACATTTCACTATGAAGTGCTACGTAGTGCTACAGTAGCCGTTCAGCCAACATATGATAGTATTATGTAGCACTACTTTTTACCTTGGCTTTTTAGCCCGTAGTGTTTTGTAGGAAAAGCCAAAGCATGAAGGAAATTGACCGCATGCATGCCCAAACCAATTTACTATGAAATCATCCAGCCAGCCACTACTTTGTAGAAAGGTACGTACTGTAGTGAAATGTAATGCAGCATGAACGCAGCCTGGTACAGAGCATCAGCGTTTGATAATAGTGCTACAATTCTTACATGAAGATCACAATGCATTTTAAATTGTCATCATGAGACAGATCTATCAATGATAACATTGTAGAGCCTTGAATTGCAGTTTCGGTTACATACTCCCCAGGGAGTTGAGAAGGAATTGATGGCACATGATTGATGGCACATAGATCAATTGTCCGAGGTAACAATGTAACACTATGAGCATGCTTTCAAACATGGATTTCGGTTCAATATACATTCACATTATTACTATTAAATATGTTGGTGGTTTTTTTTAGAAATATTTAAGTTTCATGATATTGCAAACTTTTGCAAAATATTGTCTTCATAAAATAATTTAAAATCAATACTTACTCTTCCAAGAAAACCAGTGAAATTCAATCTCAAATTCTGAAAAATTAATGAGCAGTGACTTGGACCTCAAGGCACTCTATGACACGTACAAGTCAAGACTCCGAGATTGGCTGGGATCTATGGGAGAAAATATGACATGACTCTTATCTGTATTTACTGTAGAACTATCAGGGATCTTCACTATGATGTATAGTACACTGCGAATGTTGAACTCCAGTCATTAGTTTTGGTTTTGTTTTCTGTGTCAAACAATATTAATTACTATATTATACATGAATGTACTCAAGGTAATATATTTAACTACCTGGATGTTCATAATTAGTTCACTGAATCACAAATAAGATTATGAAATTATTTATTTTACCGGTAAATGAAATAATTTCATAAAAAAGATATACCAGATAATTATTTATATTTTCATTTACAGAAACCCAAGATGGTTGATGTTCATTGTCACCGTTTGCAGTGGAGTTATCTAAAACTTCCAAAATGTTTAGGCCAACAGTACAGCTAGTGTAAGCTTTTGAAATTCTATTCTATTATTTAATATATATGTCCATGCTTTTAGTTGGTTTCCTAAACAAGAAAATACATTCTAGTTCTTCAGATTGCCCAATGCCAGTGGGGAACATTATGGTGTAATAGGGTTTCTTGGACATTGCCACGGGTAACATTAACCATTGTTTAAAAAAAAATATCTTAATCATATCAAAAGAAACTCTTGAAAAGTTTCCAATAGTAACTAAATTAAAACTAAGAATGGATTCACCACCTAAAATAAATCCCCTAAAAAGTGATCAGTAGTCCTACATAAATGAATATCTAGTTCCCCAAGTATATTTTTCTTTTGAGAGATGAATCCTTTCTGCAGTTACAAAAAGAAGTGTATCCTGTACCAGGAATGACCTGCGATAACAACCCTACAGATAGCCAGAGCTCTGCGGAACAATTGTGGATTCTGATTGTGTAGCAGTAATGGCCTGAAGGGGAAATCATGTTCCAGATTCATTAGAGAACCGCCAGCTAAACCATTAAAAATTCAAAGATTGTTCGTTATCACTAGTAGTAAAACCAAGCTACGGGAGCGTTCGTGGCCACAGTCTCACCTAGCTGGGAAAGCAGTGTTCTTGCATGACCGTTGCCGCTAAGTGGCCGGGCAGAGGGCCATACCGCAGGATTATTTTGAGATTCAAACCACGTAGGTGATCATCCCAGAATATATGATCATCTCAAATCTATCACTCGGTGAAAATATCAAAGAGAATACCATTAACTTACACTGGGTGTCGTTTGCTTTGATGATTAGATCCAGAAATGGTTTTCCTGTAATAAAACATATACTAAGATGCTAGGCTGTATAGTCACTATGGATGTAATGGGTCCAATATTTCACGAGATTGACTAACAAATGGGTCCGATAAGGAAGGAAGGAAGGGAGGGATTGCTTCAACGTGTTACCAATTACCTCTTCCAGTGACATATGGCCTGGTGGAAAGGATGAAGATAGGTCATTACGCGTGATGAATGTAGCAGGGGTTGACCATAAACACACTGAATCTATAATTATATCTTCCACAGACCTTATACACAGTTTCTTTCATAAAAATGGTGATAATTATATAGTGATTGGCACACCGGCCATCTAAATCATGGAAGATATATTGTTCGGTGTTTTATAGCACTAGATGTTCTGAGAGAAGAAATCATAAAATGTGAAAACTGATTGAGATGAATAGGGTGGATACTACATTTAGAGATAAATCATATACTCAACAATATTAACTATGGACCTTTAGGCTAAAGACCTTTTTGAGACGTGTAGATTGATCCATATACTAGTTTAACAATAAAGAATGTCCTAACATCTACAGGCTTCGGGTATTCTTCAAGAACTTAGAGAAGCATTAGAAGAGAAATGGCACCAGATTCCTAAAACAGAGTTCTGAAATTTGGTCGAAATTTTCCGTAATCATTCGTATCGAGTGGGTTATTCTAATTATTCAACATAATCATTTATTTAGAATAAATCATGATAAACTACCGAAAAACTTGATATAGAGAGATGGCCACAGTCCACTGATGAGCATTCATCCGCCTATGATGTTAAAGTCATTGTCTGGCGACGACGTCATCGAATAACACTTTTGACAAAATCAACACTGTTGATTATCAAAAAGTTATTACACAGTAGAAATCCACCACGTATGTTGAATAATGTAATGTTTTGCAACAGGAATCTATCCAAAGCAGACTCATTTACTGCAAAATTATACATTTAACATGTTAATGCAAACAAGTGAATGAGATATTCTTTTACATCGCAGAGGAGTATTTCACCCATACACGATGAATCAGATCCCTAAGGAAAGTTTTCCAAAGATTCTGACAGTTAGACAGGCATATGTTTGTTGCTATAATTCAGTTATTGCTGTATTAGAGGCAATTATGCCCGTCACATCATCAGCTTTTTAGTGATCTTACATAAAGGATCAATAGATGGCCACATCTCATATCAATTACATCAATCCGAACATTACAAATTATTCAAACTCTAAATAATTAAGACACGCCTTTTTATTAAATATCAATAATTGTTACGCAACATGAACGACACACGTGACATGAATAACTAATTTGTAAAGAAAAATAACAATTCATTACAGATATTCAATGGAAACATCCTGTGCACTTTTAGCGGGCTCACGCACTGACTTGGCATTCACTTTCTATTTGATCAGGAGAAATTAGATATAACAATACAATTTTACCAATAATATTATTGCATTTATCTCGCAAATAATTCATATGTTCATTCAAATTACAGTTGTATGTACATATTATCATTCTATGCTCCCAGGACATATTGAGATTTATATGTATCAATCATTAATCATTAAATATTAATAATTTTGTTACCAAAACATATTTGTTGCTGAAAATCGTAAATAATATTTATTAGTTACTGAAAACCCTAAATAATGTGTTTATTCACTAAAAATTCCAAATAACTTGTTGAGATTCTCCTAATTCAGGTACCATCCCCACCATCTGTGCCGCTTCTACAAACCTATTCCAAGCAGTGGTGACCTTATGAACAATACCACCACACTGACCAGAGAGGAGCAAGCTTCTGAAGTGTTCTTAGTGACTCAAGCACCATGCACCATCAACAGATTGAGGTGAAGACGCATCAACAAGTCTGGACATCTAGTGGTCAGTCACGGCTTGTTTATAATGACCACTTCAAACCTGGGATGAAAACATGACATTTCCCCCTGTAGTGACCGCTAGAGACTGATAAACACCCTCTTGTTTCTATAGCCTTCGGCCAGCGGTCATCTTATTGCCTCGGCCACTGGACAATGGTCAGATGTAAGGGTGGTCCGAGACAGATGTCCAAGACAGCCCAGGAAGCCTACGTTCACATTTAGTTGACATTAGGTCAATATTTAGCTATGGGGTACATTCTGTGTGTTTATTAACATTGAACAAAGAAAGTGTTGGTTTTTCAAACATTATACTAACATTGGTAGAATTTCCACATTCCCCAACTGTTCTGTGCAGTGACATTTCAATAAAAGCTTATTTTTATCTGGCTCATTAAATGTTTCAGTATTAGCATGATTATTGAAGAATCAATCCTCAACTAGGAGAGTTCTGGATGCTGATTGGTCAGTAATGATGGTTAACTAGAATTCTTGATGCTGATTGGTAAATTATGAGTGTTAAGTAGGGGACGACTGGTCAGTTACTGATGTCAGTACACTCCATATCATCAGCATTTCTCATGGTGACATTGCTCACTTCTAATAGAATATCATTATGTGAATTTTAAAACAATGTTACTAGGTTATGAGATATTGTATTTAATATTTCTACCTCACCAATGGCCACCATGCAACACAAGTAGATTGTACCATAAGAATTCTCAAGCTAATTCCACTTTCTCTTGTCACTTACGTTCAAATAGTATAAAACTTAATGGTAGTTTTTAAAGAATATCTCTAAAATATGATTAAATCTTATAAAAGTATTTTACATTTAACCATAGAGCAATTATGAGTATACACAATGTACTTAAACATATAATATGTTTAACAATTTTAACTAAAATTCACGATTTATTCCAATCAAACTATTTTACATTCAACAAATAACTATTTTATGCTCAACAATAAAGTCTACTATCAATGAATAACATCTCAAAGTTACATTCTAAGCTCAGGGTAAATTAGTTGCGCTGTAAAAGGCAATCTGTCCGTCCAATTTCTTGTAAGTGTGTAAAAGGTAATAATTTCTCCATCAGATCCAATCAAGCTCAGCAGAGGAGTACAATATACACAACCTTTGACATTGCATCACAAATAATCAGATGAAATCTCCCAGAGAGCTGAGTGTGTTGCCTCCATGTTTATGGGCGGTCAGAGCAGGCAATTTACCTCGCGCAGAATGTCCGAGTCTGGTCCGAAGTAGATCCCAATTCCATCTACATCATGATCAATAAGTCGTTGGTGCGGACTGCTGGTAATTAGTAACACCTCGGACGCTGACCAAGCGCTGACCAAACACTTGCCCTTTGCTGGATCTCAGCACAAATCATCACCAGTCCTAATACCAAGACATATGTCAATATCGGCTTGATAATTGTCCGGGTTCCAATTGGAAGGGCGGCCTGGCTGATGACACTGGAAGCAGACACGAGGGCCCCTACCGGTATTTTAAAAGTACTTCTTGACTTAGAATGGCTTATTTTCGTAAATGTCCTAAAATGATGCACTGGTGGTTCCTGGAACTGTATAGAAGATTAGTGCAGTAGTTGGACTTTGGAGATTTTAATGGTTGGAGGAGTGTAGTGTTCCTTTGTGTGTTTCTAATTAGTTTTAGTAATTGATATATTGCTTTACAATGCTGCAGGAATACTGCATATTTTCATAAATGTCCTAAAATGATGCACCTGTGATTCTTGGAAATTTATAGAAGATTAGTTGCATTGGGTGTGGTTCTTTCAGTGTTAGAGAGTTTGGTGGTTGGAAGAGTGGGGTGTTTCTTTGTGTTTTTCTATGAATTATTTTTAGTAATTGATGTATAGCTTTACAATTCTGCAGGAATACTGCTCCCATATGCGATGACCTTCAATGAACTAAAAAGTATCTAGTTTGGTACACAGGAACCACATATAGTATGTCGACTTCTCTCTGGATGTCTAGTGTTTACGTCTCAAATCCATGTAGTACATCTACTAGTGATCCTAATCCTCTTTGGACATCTACGTCTCATACAGCCAGCCATCCTCGAGACACAACAGCACATTAGGATAGGCATCAGTCAGTTGTCTGTTCACTTCTTCACCATGGGATCGCAATGATACATTGGTTTTGACTAACTAAAGCCAGGCAGTTACAAACCATCCAGAAGATGATATGCCAATGGCAGGCCTTTTAAAGCAGCCCATGGTCACTGAGGAATAGCTTGATATCTTCCAGGCATGATGTCTGTAAACCTTTGCTTTCTGATGGGTTAACAGGTCCTGTCTCTGAGGAGGTTTCATTACCAAGATGGAGATGAGAAAATACCTACATTTTCATCCATGTGAACATTACTCTTTACATACAGCCCCCTAGATGTAGGAGGTCAAAGAACATAAATATTAATGACTGGAATAGTTAACAGAATAGAAATATATACATGCAAATTTTGCAATAAGTTTTTATGTCGGTACATCACAATCATTTCCACACAAAAATCAAACAAAATGACTGCACCATTTAAAGAACACAAATCCCATTGGGTCCAGCATTTCAACAGACACTGACAAACAAAAACCAACGAACCTACAGTGACAAATGAGAAATACTGTACACGAGTCGTAAAAACCTTATTGCCTTGTCCCTTGAAGAGTTGAGGAGTGGGAATGGAAGGCACAGGACAAAGACTGCATGACAAAGACAGCTCCTGGCAGAGGGATGAAGAACAAGACTGGTAACCAAGCACAGGAGACCGCAGAGCGTCTACCGCCGCTAATCAGGCAGAATATCACCCAGGAAGGTATTGTGTGTGCTTACAGGCCAACCCCTTGAGGAATCATGACTGTAATTCTGCTTTCTGTTGTCACCTGCAAGGTCATTCATCACTTAATGGAATCATCTCCACTAATTGAATTTCATATCCAAAATAGATGACGACTATTTCTCAGGCATATTAATCACAATTATTGATACGAGGAGAGGGTGAGTGATTCCGGTGAGTGATTCCGGTACCACTTCCAAGGCCAGGGTGTAACACGAGGAACAAGCTTTGCTACTTTGTCTACAGTATAATACAAGTTGCAGGGATGTAGATATGAGAGCAGTAAGATTGGAAAAATCTTTTATTGGAAATCTAATTTCCTGCATACGTCTCCATTAGCCAAGGGGACAATAAATCTACTTTGTAGATACATGGTGCTGGATATCGAATTTGTCATCTTCGTAGATTTCATTGGAATGACGCTTTAGCACTTGGGTATAAGTATTCGGTATCATTATTCAGATTCTCATAATGTATATGCTAAACTGATAGAATAATGACAAAAGTCCATCAAGAAATAGCAATATTTTAGCACTTGGAAAACTATTTAGAATTATTTAGAGCCTTATGATTGAGGCTATGATATTAATAACACTTTAAGAAATAGTGATATTATATAGTTCGACTTTGTACTGATATATACTGTGCACATTGTCAATACCTGTCATATATCTAGTTGGCGCCAGTATGGAGAGGGTTAGATTCTATGTTCTTGAAATAAATATGCTAGTAAGATGGTAGTGGAATACAGACATTGTTCTAAATTAATTTGCTAAGAAACAAAACACGAGGTGCTAATGGTCAACGACCCATGTAGATGGCAATCCAGCTTCTTCTAACTGCACCCTTGACTTAATTGCATAATATTTCCTAACGAATTACCTAAATAAATATACCGGGTAAGTGGATTTGACTGTGTAGGTAAGATATTCATGTAGAATTTACAGCCGAAATCATTAAAAAAAAATCTGTCTCGCAACTAGATATGAAGTCTCGACCTAATAATCTTATCTATCTTGTTTCTGAAAGTGGATCCATATGAATTAAGCTACATTGTGAGAAGGTTTTCCACTGATGATATTTTCTTCACCTGTTTTCTGCATAATCAGTGGAGCAGTGAGACAAGTCTACAGTGGAGCAGGGAGACAAGTCTACAGTGGAGCAGTGAGACAAGTCTACAGTGGAGCAGTGAGACAAGTCTACAGTGGAGCAGTGAGACAAGTCTACAGGGAACTCTCCTTCTAGCGCTCATTTACCTACGCGATACCATCAACAGCCAAGTCGTCTTCAAATTGCTCCTCTTCTGTGTAAATTCTCTCTCCACTTGGAGCTAGAACTCAACTGAGTGAGCAATCAACAATGTTTTATGGAAAGAAATTTGTTCTAATTATCAGGCTGCAATTGTATACAGACCATTAGTTTTGATAACAAGGTATGTAGAGTCTGTTGGGAATTTTAAAACCAAAACAACCCTGCAGTTGAAATTGGGTTATTTCATGTTAAATTAAAAATATAATACATTGATCTGCATCAAATTAAATTATATCTTTGCGACTTTGTTTATGAGGAACATCTAAATTTAATTTAATGTTGTAATGATACATCCAATACATTTGGAGTACTTACAAGTAGATACAGTTTGTTTCATGAAAGAATATATGTGTATAAATACATTTAGATAAATGTCATTAATCTATTATTAATTTTAAGTCTACACCTGCCATTTTTAATAGACTTGCTTTTATCTATTGAATTACAACTACAGTTGATGCCCACGCGTGTGATAGCCTACCATCCAAGCCCAGAGCAAACGTAGACACTCTGCAAGCATTACTCATTTGGGGATAGTGAACATCACTGATCATTACAAATCCCCAGAAGTATAAGCTCCAGGAATAACTAGGACTAAAATGGGACATGTTGCCCCATGATAGTTATTTGTCTGGAAGTCGACTCTTATTTTGAATCCCTGCTGAAAACATACAAGCATAAAAAAAAGGATAAAATATAGGCCCCCAAAACTGTGGGAAGACTTCAATATATAACAGCGTGAGTTCAATTACCCTAGATGACTCCAAAGTTTTATCCTGGTATGTCAGAGATACATATAAAAGCCAACAAGTGTTCCAGCATATCCTGGCTTTTCCTGTCAGAATTCATTTACGGAATTGCTTGTTGTACTGAAAGATTACATTCCCTTTCTTGATAACAGTATACTTTATATCAGGAAGAAAGTGCATGTAATAACAGGGATGAACAAGAAATGACAGGTAAAGTATTTACTTTGCAGTTTGGGGGGTTTGGTTTGCATTGTGGCTTAGAGTAGCTGTGAGTGTCCACTGGTTCACTGGAACACCAGTCACTAATGTACAGGCAGCCTGTCATAGACTACCAAACTGTGATTTGAGGGAATTTTAAGTCTGGAAAACAGTTCTAAACCTCAACACAACCAAAACAAACAAACAAACATGACTAGTTCCATGGACAAGCAACATAACATGGACAAGCAACATAACATGGACAACCAACATAACATGGACAACCAACATAACATGGACAACCAACATAACATGGACAACCAACATAACATGGACAACCAACA
>JAUTBZ010121844.1:0-15982 GCA_032361785.1 Lepetodrilus galriftensis
CGACTGTTCTGTGAAACGGGGCCTCAGTAATGTGATGAATTGAAGTCGACTGTAAAAAGGCAAAAGGCAAAGTTTTCGTGAAATTATTATTTTTAATTGTAACATGTTAGCCATTTTATATTTGTTGGTATTTGTTGTAACTTTTGTTTTAGAAGAAACTTGTTATGACTGCATGCTCAAATATGTTTCAGGCATGATACTCTCTTATGTTCAGGATGTGTCTTAAAATATATACTCAACAAATGAATTAAGGGCCAGTAGCATTTTTGGACATGCCAGTATCAATTTAACCATATTTTATATTATTAAACAACAAAGAATTTCCAATTATCTACAGGCTCCAGGTACTCTTCACTCACTGGGAAAAAAATGGCACCAGGGGTGTATATTTACGCCTGACATAAATGATGCAGATTTGCTTGTATTACGTCATTTAAGTTGATTGTATTACGTCATTTACGTCTGGTGTAAATATACACCCCTTTCGTGAATCGCAGCCCAGATTCCTAAAACCAATTTTCAAAATTTTGGTAGAAAGCTTCCTCGCAAAATATCTACCAGCCCTTAATTTATTTTGTTGAGTATATTAGTGGTAGTTATACATGTAGATATGAAATCCAGTGGCCATGATTGGTCAGCATAATACAGCAATGTTACATACCATGGTTCTATACTGTGTACAACTATTAATGCAACAAAAAGAAAATAGGCTTTTATTTATAAAAGTATTGTCGTTGCACATAGAGACTGCATTGTGGTATTAAACTCTCGCCATAAATTATAATGTAGTTATTAGAATATCTGTATAATATATCCCATTTTCAAAGAGACTTCATATTTTATGTTTGACCACAGAAATCCTTATTGCATATATGGGTTAAAGATTATTAGTGTGACATTAACCAATATGGCACAAACTCCACACAAACCTGGTTAAAATATTGAATGCATCCTTCATAATTGTTTTTCCCTACGACATATTTCAAATTTCTGGAAAGCATCATAAGTATCAAGCTAATGGACAACATAATATTTTGTTGACAGGGTTGTCTCCCTGGAAATTTAAGTTCCTTGATCAATGCATCCTTTAGAGCCTGACTCTTGACTATTCTTTCATACGCTACATTGGTGTATCTGTTTAAGAAGGCACTGGACCCAGCTTTAGAGGATGGTTTCAGTGTAGATGTATCATGCTGATGTAGGTATTTTGAGCGAGTTGGATGTCCCAATTGCCACTATACATCATATAGCTACAGTTCATAGCTAGAAGATGCCCCGTTTACTATTTTGCTATCTATTTATTAAAGGCATAATATCACAGATATTTATGCTTGTTTTGGGACTAGTTCTTAGCTATTATAACTGCAAAGTACATTTACTTGACATACATAAAATCATGTTTGTACTTCCAAAAAGCTTGTCACCACTGCACCCACCCCGATAGACAACTGCTTTATATATCATTCAAAGAGGATATAACTCTAATGTTTACTCGCATTCCTTCTTAGAACAGTGATGCATCAAAGACAAGATAAATAGCGGAACGTTCCCTTTTTTAATATAAAATATGATTTGTTTTAAGAGTGCTGGGGGATAAGTACATCAGTAAATAACCACTTTTGGGTGAACAAATCATGTGTAATTAGTCTCAGATCGAAATCTGTGTGTCCATTATATAGGTCAATCATCCTGATATTATGCCTTTAAGGGGTGCCCGTAATAGATAACAAAATAGTAAACACGGCATCTTTTAGCTACAGAACTGCAGCTACTATAGTACATCCTAGTAGGTATCTGAAACTGTATGTAGAAATGTTTGTGAACTTTCATTCACTGCTACAAATGCATTGAGACGAGTAGGTGGAAAAATTGAAATGTTCAGCTACCTCAATGACAATGCACAAAACATTCTTTTTCATCAGACCATTCTACCTAAATAAATGTTGATGCTACTGAGACATCCTGCCAAAGTTGTACATACATTGTTGATTTGCTGTGTCCATATTCCCAACGTCTTACTCTGAATAAATCATCAGAATATACTCGCCAGTGATTGTCGTTCTTCATGTCATTAAAGGCACACACTAACTTAGTATACCTGAAAGTATGACTTATCATTGTGCAACAAGCTACATGTTCCGTATGTCCGACTGGTTTTCAATATTTTCATGTTTTGTTTATTTTTGTCAGTGGAAATGGAGAAAAAAAACAGTTGATGATATGAATCCAAGATGCAGGTAGATCGGCTGTTATTACAAGCTCCGTTCTGGGTATTGGTATCTCTTAGCTCCCATATCTACTATACGAGACTGTAAGGGTTCTCATAGCGATCTTGTTATGCATGCCTGGGGATCGTGCACTTACGAGAACGCTGTATCGTCACAATGAAACGATACCCTGTATGGTTTAAGGCTAAAGGTGGGGTCATACCAATCCCGATAATGATTACGAGACGTTAAAATATATATATATTTTTTTTTATGCAATGCCTTCTGTGAAATGATGTGTATAGCTCGAGAATCCTCTAGCTGTAACTGGCCATATGTGACTTTTTATATGTTACATGGCTATACATATATAAAAAGTCACATATGGCCAGTTACAGCTACAGGATTCTCGAGCTAGTATCAGTATTGTCATTTACACGCAATTTGAATGGATTTATTGTCCTTCAAAATGTATGTTTAGCAACAAAAAGAAATGTCATGGGTGCCATAGAAGCCAAGAATGGGGACATTTTGTAAATCCAAGATGGCCGCCATGGCAACCTAGAAAAACATAAACATATTGGTTTTTAAGGGTTCAGTATATCATAAAGTTTCCAAAAATATACTGTACTGTATAGGTTTCCTAATTTCCATTTAAAAAATAATAATAACAAAATATAAGGAACTGAACTAATAACGCACACACACATAATAATAACATAAGAGACAAGATACCACACGCGCAGAGAGAGAGAGAGAGAGAGAGAGAGAGACATAACCTATCACCAGCTGATCACGCGCACACATAAGAGAACATACCACACACACACACACACACACACACCACACACACACACACACACATTCACATTCACATTAATCATTCGTCATTTATAGACAGTGATTTTCACGCACGAGTATACAAATATACTATACTGCATATACTACTGTGTCCTTTCATTCTAAGGTCGGGTCATGAGGTCACGAGGCATTGCATGTGACAGTCTACTTCAATGGGCTAGTATGGGGTGCTTATGCTCTTGTTTAAAGGGAGATTCGGTAGGTAGTTACACTTCAATTTTAATTAGTATATGTTTGACTGGTTAGCTAGTGAATACGAATATGCATGAAGCTGCACCGCAACGCATGTTACATCACTGTTTAACAGCATACTAGTATTCGTGTTTGTAAAATGTAGGTATACTCTATCCCGTGACCAGAAGGGAAGCAACTCTAGCTATGACATTTGCTACTTTCTCTTATCATATACATGCCTGCATATCCTATACAAGGAAGCTAAATATACGTAATGTCTGTCTGTCTGATGGGCTATTTTATGAAAGGCGTCCCTCTTTACATTAATTTAAAGTGTCTATATTTACTCTTTTAAAAACTATACACTATCTATAACACTTGAGAGATAGGATGCCGTTCCCCAACGATATTATTATCATGATATTACCGACAACTTCTATACCGTTCTAAACAACTTCGAACATAGGCTATACTTATATGATGTAATATCATACCATTTTCGAACCATGATCCGAAAATGATATAATGCAACTTTAACGCTAACCATAACTAAATTTAGCGATATAAATATTATTGTAAACAGGAAAGATTAGGCCTGACAATATATGTTTTACTTCACCTCGCAAATATAGGCAACTATATATAGGCTAATAGCATTAAATCCCCCTATGCATATTATTTCAAAGTAAACACGTTTGACATACTTATATATACTGATGGTTACATTAGAAGGAACACCGGTATTTTTTGGCAGATGCCTAACTTATTGTGTAGTATATATTGGAATAAAGTATTTTTTTAAATGTATACCGTTTAGAACTTTGAGGGTTACTTGCCACTGTTAAAATAGGTACATGTACATTTGAATACAGTGAAAATTATATTTTGATTGCCGATAAAAACTATTGTGGTATTATTTTCTTGATTTTGATTCCAGTCTAGTAATACAGAGGCCACTGCTAAGACTCCATTACTGTCGGGCCAGGTACCCGGTCCCCCGGCCCACGATGATGCAACAAGCACAGGACAGTCGGCTAGGCAGGTCAGAATTGACCGGAAGAAGGAATTCTGTAGGTTGAATACACTAAAAAGATGAATGTTGGGAAAGAAAGAGAGAGCATGCAATCAGATCTCACGTAACGACCGAGTATCATATTATATCTGTTTGAGCGTGGTATTGTATGCTTACACATAACCTCCGTCAAATATTTGACTGAGGTTATATGTACAGTAGGCCTAATCATAATATATATAGAATGGGGTTCGATGATGGCTTATCATATGCCATGAACTATTCCAGTCTTAAGAGTTACTCTTTGAAAGGTCATTTATATTATCAGTTTTTGGACGACTCTTAGAACAAGTATTATTTAAGAGAATTCTATCTTGAGAGTATGTTTAATGCATTCTACGTTATTAAGTCTTATAGATCTACATATCCAGTATATTATTGACATGTTATATCTTTCTCAGTGACATCCGTTGAAGAACTTGCTCCAGTCCAATGCAGTAAACTTCCATTACCAACGTTGGATAAAACATTCCAGGTAAAATTATAGCTATATTATAGTTGTCTCACTAGGGAATCAAATTGTGTCTACTGCAATATGGGTTTTATATCCTAGTGCAATGTGTATTGTCAATCAGTTCTTCTATTGGTATACTACTGTACTTGTATAAGTCTGTATTTATTATGCTCGCTTACTGGAATATCCTGCTGCAGTTAGAATATGAATATACCACACGTTATTCTGTGTCAGTCAGTTCTTCTACTATAGGATTTCCATAAAATTTCATAGTGCTAACCACAGGGCTTTGAATAGATAGATAGTATAATATGTTATTGTAAGTATTCAAAGTCCTGTGTGCTAACATACTGGGTATCGTTTCTCGAAGCTCTCATATCCATAGCGCTCTCGTAAATGCACGATCGCTACGAGAGCCGTTATATTATGGTCTCGTAGTAGATATATGCTTCGAGAAACGATACCCTTGGACTTAATCATGCCACAGTCGTATTAAATGTTTCTTTGGATTTGTAGTCACTTCTATGCATAGACTTCTGTTAGCTTATCACCGGAATTCCTAGTTTTAAATGATACTCTTCGACATTCGATGACCCACTTGCAGCCGCTATACAGCAGCCTACAGACAAGCACACAGCTCTAGCATGACCTCTGACCTCCACAGTAGCCAGGGTTTCTGAGTCTGGGCCAGGGCTTCCATCATCATCTCGCGCTCCGTGGCTATGGACGTGGCCTGAGCCTTCTCCCACAGGAAGTCCCACTCCTCCGCCCCACCCTCCCGGATACCCACGGAGTAGATCAACACGGACAGGTCTGACGGAAGTCTGAGGAGAGGACACACATCAAAGCATCATTCAAAGTTTGAAGGAAAAGATGAAGATTATGATTTTAAGTCTGAAGCTCATGGTCATGGAGTCTGGTCCTAGTATAGGTAAATAGATATGTGTACAATCATGTATATTTCTGGCCAACATCTGAATACTTGTTCTATAGTTATAACCACTATTCTCCCTGAATCTCAAAGTTTGCGGGCGTAAAACCTAACATCTACATGTAGTGGAGTATACCGTCTCCAACCATAAGCATATTAAAGCAAGTTCATTTAGATACCAAAACGTCTTGAAACATTATCTTCAGTTCAATGAAAATTACTATTGGCTGTTTCCATATCAATGTATGTGTGTTTGTCTATTTGCACACGATTACTGCCATGTTCAGGGACGTAATACTGGCTACACGGAGACTTACTCATAGTTGTAGGTCTTCCACGCCTTGAACATACTCTGAGCATAGCTGACCGCCTTGGACAGTCCCACGTCACACGCCATGGCCAGGATGATGCGGTGTAGATACCTGCAGCAGACCAGGGGGTTGTTCAAATACGCAAGCGGCTTGCAAGCGGCTTATTACCAAACTAGCCACTGTCTCACGAGTCGCATGGACCGTACATGGGACAGGGGACCAGTTTAGCTAAGCGGCTTACTCAGCGCTTGTGTCGTTGAACGCGCCCCAGGTAACAGAGTGCATAGTGCATCTTAACCATCACATATCTCTGCTACAAACGATAATTAACCTTGTTACTCCTGTACCAAAGATAAATTATTTTGGACAAATAATTATTACATTCACTGATGCCTGTGGAATCCGCTACCTACAGCTTTTAACTCTATGTTCATCACTATCTGATTTCAAATCAGGCTTCCAAACTATATATCGTTAGGTATTTGGTTACTTAAATAGTTTCATATCGGGATAGCTAGTAGCTGTAGCAGCTCCTTGACTTACTTGTCCGGCAGTGAGCCTTTGGAGGAGGTAGCCGTGGCAGTGTCAAAGACAGGAGTGAGCAGTTGCTTCAGATATTGCTGCCAGACAGAGAAGACCGTCATCAGACAGAGAAGACAGTCACCATACAAAGAAGACAGTCACCATACAAAAAAGACCGTCATCAGACAGCGAAGACCGTCATCAGACAGAGAAGACATTCACCAGACAGTCGTACATGACCAGTGAAAAACTATAGCGTTGTCATTGTTAATAGTTGAAATAAAATTTAGGAAGGAATATTATATTTAATCATATCTTTAATTTTGCATAGAAATAGCTAAACTTTCTACAATGACAAACTGTTATTGGGCCGATGCCATACATATTGTTCTAGCTGATGAAAGACGAACTAACCTGTAAGTTTACGTAAGCAGCCTTGGTAGCTATCATTCCCCGGAGGAACTCGATGGAGTCCATGAATGCCTTCCAAGGGACGTAACTCACTTCACTCTTCAGGTAGCGGGTAAGGTTGAGAGCAATGTCGTAGTCGAGCATGTTGGCTCTGTGAGGAGAATAAACGACGTGCATAATACTGCATGGTAAAACTGTTTCGGTTGTACGATGTATGTCTAATAGAACGTGAACTTCCACATGGGCAGTACGTACCTGGCCAACGCGAAGGAATCCGCGATGAGACCCGCCCTGTTGGACTCTGGAAACACCTGGAAACACACCACGATGGTGTTAAT
This sequence comes from Lepetodrilus galriftensis, assembly GCA_032361785.1. NCBI lineage: Eukaryota > Metazoa > Mollusca > Gastropoda > Lepetellida > Lepetodrilidae > Lepetodrilus > Lepetodrilus galriftensis. The sequence continues at coordinate 7,282 of JAUTBZ010121844.1, forward strand.
GTGTTTCATGTGGCATGGTGTTCTCAGTGTAGTGATTGCATTAAAATACGTTAATGCAGCGTTGGTTATTGTGTGTGTGTTGTAAAAGCTACAAGATGATGATCACTGTTCAACGTACGTAAACGAGTATGATGCACGCCTTGCATGATGACATTCTGGTTCATGACAACCAGGCGTATGGTGTAGGATTTACAGACTGATAGTGTAGAATCTGTAGGATGATGGTCTAGAATTTACAGGCAGATGTGTAGAATTTACTGGTTGATAGTGTAGGAGTTACAGGATGAAGATGTAGGAGTTACAGGACGATGGTGTAGGAGTTACAGGACGATGGTGTAGGAGTTACAGGACGATGGTGTAGGAGTTACAGGACGATGGTACCGAATCCATAGCCATAGGGTGATAAAGCACACGTTATAGGACAAGTACGAAAGTTACAGACTGAAGTTCCACCACTTACAGTGTGATTCAGAAGGAGCTGATGGCCAAGCTTAATCCACATGGAGTTCTCGTAGCTGACACGGAAGAACCCCATATAGTCCACATTGCCTAGCAGCCAGCCAGACGTCGACGGTATGGTCGCTGTGATCATATACAACACGGATCAGTACATCTTGAAATTAGGATGAAATGTATCTACTAAGCGTGGATTAAAACAACGTCTTCAATTTAAGATGTGTAAAACAACGCCTCGTTTTGGTATTGATCTATACAGAATTATTATCAATTTACTCTATGTATGTAATTTTGATAAAATGTGCCTCCACAAAGACAACTGAAGAGATATTCTGAGGAGATATTCTGAGGAGATGTGGAGGTTTACCTGGTCCCAGTTTCAACCAGACGGTCTCGGTGCTTCTGGAATACTGGGTCGTGTAGGTAAACGGAATGTGCCATTTGTATCTGCAGGGAATATTGAAGACGATTAGAGATTCTCACGTCAAGATGAGAACATAATCTAAATGAAAGTGATGCTTGAAGTTACCGGTAACATTACTGAGCACTGATTATAATAGCTTCCAACTGTGCAATATAAAATGACAACTCGTTTTACTATGGTTTTAATTATTTCCAAATCGATGTATACCTTGTTCGTTGTACATTAAATAAGTGTTGAACACGCTAATGTTTCAGTTTGGTCGCACTGCTGGCCATTCAGTAGAGATAACTGAGGCCATTCCTACCCAAATGGATTGTCTTCAAATGGATCCGCCTCCTCTTGGTTGAGTAAGAAGCGAGACTGCTCCAGGTAGAAGGTGTTGTTGCGAGCCTTGACGCTGACAACCGGATATCCGGTCTGACGTGTCCACGTGTCCATGATGCTCTTGATGACGTATGTGTAGTTAATGGCCTGGAATATGAATAGATGGTCTGTCATAAGTACTTACGCATTTAGTTAGTTATGATTTGACATTAGAAATGGTCGAATTATGTAGTTTAAACCTAATGCGCATATCATGGGAAGTAGGAAGCCAGCAGTTGGTCATCAGTTCTGAATCCTGGATTCAGTGTGTTCTGATTCAGAAGACATTGTTTTGTTTCTGGTTACCAACCATTACCTGCTGCTTGTAAGGTAAGGAATTGGCATTGTCCTTTTAATCATGACTAACATAAAACAAGATTCCCTGGTCGAGGTTTGAGCGTAGTGTACAGAATCGCCCTGTCACAGTGCTACGGCATAGATATCGCAAGAGGACGTCTTGCCACAATGTCTGGGAACAGAGTCGGGGAACACAGACTAGTACTACACATGGAACTCCTGGCTTAGATTGCTGTCGACGTGCTAGTAGTCTACATCTATTGATACCTTGTCATTGTATTATATGGACTCGGTAGGACACTCACCTCTGTAAACGTCTGCCAAAGTTCATCTCTCACTGCGTTTTTATACTTGTATCTTCGGATATACAGCTGGAAAACATTTGAGAAAATAACGAAAATGTCAATAAAATAGTAAGACATTCATATATTTCTTGTAGGAACTATTATTTTATGTAGAGGGGTTAGGTTGAAAAGACGACATAGCGGTATTGACTGTCAAGTGTGTGGATATCTGAGTCAGTACGGGAAAGATGATGCGTTTTTCATTCTGTAAATTATTTATCGAGTATCTACCAACATGTTGGTGTGGCATGGCAAACTATAGACGTGTAAACGGGCAATTGTTATTTGTATACAGCATGATGGCCCACCTACCTGTAGACCCGCTCTAAAGTTGTCCCAGCCGATGAATCCCTGCAGCATTCTCAGCACCGCCATTCCCTGTCACAGAACACGTGAAGAGATTAATACATGAAGAGTTCACGTGTACAGTTGCTGTCTAAGATAATTACACACTTCATGTTTACCTTGTTATAGGCAATGACGTCAAAGAACTGGGCGATGTCATTCGGATCCTCAATGTCGGTCGAAACCGGATGTGACGTAACTAGGGCATCCAAAACCATTACCGGAAACATGTCTTCTACCACTTTTATAGCGTACTGTGTGAGAGAAACATGTATAATAATAATACAATTTCTTATTGCGCATTTGATCATATGACTTGTTGTGAAAGTGTAATATACAGCTACAAAATTCAATATCTCTATACGAGGTTTTCTTTAATTAATATTAACGAAGAATTACTATACTATCTCATCTGCACCAGATATTGTGCCACATTATTCAGTATTTAAATTAAGATGACAGTTACTTTATCGTCATGTAGCAGATGGAAGGTTTTAGGGGAACATTAACTCAAGTATGACAGTGTTATTAGTTGTCAGTGAAGCACGACGTCACCCACCACGTTCCAGTCGGGGTAGGCGTTGTTCATGGCGAAGTACATCAGCGTGCTGGCGAACCCCTCGTTCAACCACAGGTCGTCCCACCATCGCATCGTCACCATGTTGCCGAACCACTACAAGCAGACGTACACGTACAGGATGCCGTAATAACTGTTGTACTGAGCCCAGTCTTATGAAGCAAAGCGGTGCCTAGAGTTATTTACAAGCAATGTTCGTTAATGCAATGTAATACAACTTACAATTGTACATGTGTATACGTTGCTATACTTCTTGAAGTACATATCACTTATTCATGGAGAAATGTAGCAAATTATGCACATTTATAACTGACATGCGTTCATAATCTCTGAACCTCTCCATCTCATTGTTATATGAATAACTATCTGACTATTACTTCTGTGTCAATTACCAATAATAGGCTTCACCAATTCCCAAAATCCCAATGGAGATAGCTATGAAAACCTAACATGAAAAACAATGACAGTTGAGACCTAAAGTGCAGAGATATGCGGTACAACGCTGGAATACATAGCTACTTTATCATCCCTCCCTCTCCTGCAGTACATTACACGCCAGTAAAACGGCCCGTGACTATCCAGGAAAAAAAGTCAGATTTAAAGTGACATTGACGTCGCGGACAGGGCAATTAATCACACACTGTATATGTTTAGCCGGACTATCACCAGGGAAAAACAGTCGATAAGTACAGAAACAGACATATTTCTTTTAATGCCTCTTGAGGATAGTCGCAGCGTCTGTATTGCTGGAAATAGTTAGTATAGATTGTGTTTTACAGTTAAACTCCAGTCTCTATATATATTACTTAAAGTGCAGATACGGTTTAACGGTTGACGTAACTGTTCATAGGTAACCGTTTACCGGTATAGTCATCAATGCTATTTAGACAACATAGGTAGAACGTTTTCTAGAGTGCATCATAACATGAATCCTTTCTAGAATACAGTATACTAGTATATGTCTTTCGTCTAATTCTCGAAATCCCGGTCATTATGACTGCACCAACCTCCGTCAAGGTTACGTGTAGTCAGAATGGCCTGTGTTTCGAGGATGAATCCAACATAGCATTAATCCCTGTCTAATCCACCACGACTTGAGCCACCATCCGGAGTCAAGTCTACGTTGAACGCATTATCACTGTACGCACAATGAAGGCGGTGCCCATATTGAATACATAAGCCATAGACTACTATGTTAGCATCGTCCTGTGTTTCAGTGCGTGACGTGCAGCTTGCGTGAAGACGTTCACGAATTACTAGACTGCACGTGCGTGACACGCAGATTACTCGATAACAAGACTGAATTCCTCCAGATAATTACCTTTACGTGATTAATATAATTTCTCGTAATCATGTCTCAAAAACCATTGTATTTTTTGGGTCACGTAAAGCTAGCGTTAATCAGCTGCCATTTAGACATGAAAAGTCATCAGATGTATGTCTGTACATCGTTCATGGATCTATAGATTGTCTTAGTATCAAAATTGCAGTTACAAATAACGATTTCAGCATGGTAAAATAATGCACAGTGAAGGTTATCCCAAGAAGGAAGTTCTGCAATGCTATATCTCATGACGTGACACATCTTCAAACAAATAGAATTGGCTGGAGTTAATGCTAGACCTGTGATATGTTCCAGTCCCGCTGTGTGTTATTCAAAGGTCAGGGGCATGCATGTAGGATAACGGCGTCATGCGACACACCAACTGCCGGAATTATACGGGTCTGAGGGTGTGGGGAAAAGGTTAGCATATTGGATCCCAGTTAGAATTTCTCTTGTGTATACCAAACTAATTGAACGTATAACATAATAAACAGCTGCATGGAACTGTGGTTAACTGCTGGGAGACTGGAAGACGAGAGAACTGAGATACAGTAAATCAGGAATAACGATGTCTTAACTGTTGGAAGTCACATAACAGTGTCACAGTGTCATAGCATCCACAGCCAGTCCAGTATTTAAAGTATTGGTTTTTCCAACTCCAGTCAGAAATATGAGTGTCTACAAGTTCACACAGAATCAATCCACAATCCCCATGTTTTGTTCTAGAAGAAACACGACCAAAAAAAAAAGAATGACAAGAAAACACGGTTTCTCTCTCTTGTTAACTGCATTCTATTTTAGACATGTATGTGCGGTGTCAATAGGAAAGTCTTCTATAATTTGCTGCACAATCAGGTAATAACGTGTTCTGATGAGGTAGCGGGGGTAGTTATTAACTTCCACGAACGCCAGGTTAATAGGTTCCAAATATGGCGTGCATTGGTAAAGTATTGACATATTCCCACCGCTGATGCATTTACCTATCCATATTGATCCTAAGTTTTAAACTAGAATCGAGCGTTCGAATATGCCAGGAGTGTAATGACATGTTTCGACTACGCCACGATCATCAGTTGCCAGATTCCTTTAATGAGAACGTCCTTGGCCGGACTTCCGGTGCAGGGGCCCTATTATCGAAACTTCACAAGTCCTAATAAGTTCGTAAGTACTAAGAATGTGCCTAACTGGTTATTCTGCTTATGTTAATTTTTGAAGAGATCTTTTCTCACTAAGAAGTTCTTAGCTAAGAAGTTTCGAGAATACGGGCCCTGGTCTGTTGGAAACCATGCCTTGAGTTGGTTCTTATTTAAATTGAAGAGCATTGCATCATAATATACATACAACTGAAATAACAATTATTGTGAAACTCGACTGTCTACCTGATGCGTCTATGGCACTAACAGTAAGGATAATTTGACATTAGGATAAAAACGTGAATATCACTCTTACATTAATACATGTATTATATGCGATAATGAAGACCCTCACAGTTGCCATCCATTTAAGAGTTATATACAGCTTACCAACTTACGAGTAGAGTATTCTCTACCACGAGAGCACACGCACTAAACAGACTCCATTTGAGTCCTCTGTCACAGTTAACGGAAACAAGCTAGAAATGTGCCTCTGTTGTTAGAGTACGACCTGCCAGATGGCGGCTTTGTAGCTTAAACTGGTTACATACTTACGGTATGCGCAATCTCGTGCGCCACGATGAGAGTGACCCTATACTTGTTGCGGCTGGATGACACCTGGGGGTCATATAGCAGCGCCGTCTCGCGGTAGATGACCAGTCCCCAGTTCTCCATAGCGCCAGCACTGAAGTCGGGAACCGCTACGTGGTCTGCAAGACATGTACAGTACATGAGCCTGTTGCACAACGCTCTTGTAGACTCCAACTATTGTAACGTCAACACTTTCTATTGTGGCGGGAGCCCAGTTACAACTATTGTAGCACTACAAGAGCGTCGTGCAACGACATCCAGAACAGCTAGAAATGAGCAACCCCCTGTCCAGAATGTGCGTCCAAAACTGTCACCTAAATTTCGAGACATCGTACGTAGTTAGTGTCATGTTCTAAGCTTGTGTTTTTGTTGTTGTTGTTGACATGTTGTATACAAATACACACATACAGTAGGTCAGAATATTTACACATTAAATCTTAAAGAACAACAGCACAAATACTAGTAGTATGTATATTCAATTTAAAGATAAACTACTGGGTAAAAGATGGTAACACTATAAACAGATTGCATGCATACATACACACTGATGAAGCTGTATTTATGAAAATTACATCAACTGAAAGATGACACCTATACAAGAATGTAAACAATACATTAAAATAATAATCAACTTATTAATCAAAAAGGTAAATGGGTGGACTGATAGTTTGTAGGGAAGCGTTCTAAGCTTGAACAATATAGTTCCATTCGTCTTCCAACGTGTTTGCAAGTTCCTGAAGAGTACACGGAGCCTGTAGATGATTAGAAATGCCTTGCTGTTAAAATAATGTCTTACTCCAAAAAGGTTATTGGTCTTTAATTAATGTGGTTTAGTATATAATACTAATGTTCAAAAATTGCCAAAGGATATGCCTGATTAGTTTATGATTGCAGCGCGATTTTAAATTGTTCATCACTTGATGTGCAGTATATACATCCACGTCGACGTTACCAACTGTGATTCATAAATTAGGATCAGTATTGTCCTTGTATCTGGACTGCTTGATTTTCGGCTTCTTCTGGCCGAAAAAAACTCAACCTCCGCACTTCCTTTGTAATCCACGATTCCGTCAAACTCTTCACTAGACTTGACCCTGTACCTATTGTGTCGACTCTTAGGTGTGTTGCGTCTTACACTTCCTGTTGCCGTATCCACGGGAGGAACCGGAAGAGGTTACCTCGTATAGGGCATTCATAAATTATACAAAATGTTCTTCCCCATCGCCAGCACCACACAAGCTTTGTTTCTTACCACCACCAGCAATGTCTTCTTTCCCACGAGCAACACCAAGGTATTAGTTCTTACCACCAGCAAGGGCTTCTTTACCACCACCACCACCACCACCACCACCACCACCACCACCACCACGACCAATGTCTTCTTTCTTACCACCACCACCACCAATGTCTTCTTTCTTACTACCACCACCACCACCACCACCACCACCACCACCACCACCACCACCACCAATGTCTTCTTTCTTACCACCACCACCACCACCACCAATGTCTTCTTTCTTACCACCACCACCGCCACCACCACCACCACCACCACCACCATCAATGTCTTCTGTCTTACCACCACCACCACCACTAATGTCTTTCTCACCAGCACCAGCACCATGACCACCGGGGAATTCGTCAATCCCTCGCCCACCACCCTCACCTTCGCTATATAGAGATAATTCTTCCTCGTAGAGACTGACAGAACTGTCTTTGTGCCTGTTCATTTTTATCAGCCGGACCACAGCTATTACAACTAGGATGAGGGCCAGGATGCCTACGATAGCTCCCAGGGCAATAACGAGGGTGCTGGTTCCGGACTTGCTTTCCTTCGAGGCTCCCGTTCTTGCTTCTGCTTCTCGTGGCCCGTCTCCTGACTCTAGTGTTGATTTGGCTGTCAAATTGGCACGCTCCTTGATGTCTACTTGAAGCGTTGTCATCGTCGACCGTTTCTGGGTGGATTTCTCGTGTGCCTTAAAGGGCAAAACCATAATTATGTTAAAGTAGTTTCTTTCAAACGTTTATGGTCTCTAAAAATAGATTATATTATTATCTGCTCAGAAATATATAAATATACTGCTGTTCTTTTAGTTCTTTGTATTTTATTATTTTAAATTGAAATACACACATTTAGACACATCCAAAATCGTCCATGGCTTATCGTACTTGTCGTCCATGTACTGCGCGGCAGTATTCTTTCGTTGCTACCCAATTGAACATCCACATATTTCGCTGATTAGGACACATGCATTCGAGGCAGGGCATCATTAATAGGATAAATCGACAATATCCATGTTAAAAATACCTATAAACATATTTATATATGCTAAATAATGGCGTGTTACATAACGGCCTTGAAGCTCCGTAGGGTAAACTACAAGTGACGTCAAGTGACATTACGTCACAATGGCGGAGGCGAAGTTGAGGTTAGTTTACTCACAGGCACTTGAATCAGGCCATTATTTGTTTAAATATATATCTATATGTTTTAAATATTTTTTTCTTAATGTACTTTTATTTAAAATAGATTCTGTCCAAAATAAAAATAAAAAAATGATTTTTTGTTTTGTTTATGTTATTCAAAAACGCCATCGACGGCATCTATACGATGCCATCGATGGCGTTTTTTATTTTTTTAAAATTTTGTTTCATTTTTTGATTATTTTTTTGGACAGAATATATTTTAAATAAAAGTACATTAAGAAAAAAATAGAAAAAAATATAGATATATATTTTTAAGAATAATGGCCTGATTCAAGTGCCTGTGGTTTACTACATGAATTACGTGTCATTTGTCGAAAACAGATAGCAACACAACTGAAAAATGTTCATTGTGTTACCGTC
>JAUTBZ010121855.1:0-15978 GCA_032361785.1 Lepetodrilus galriftensis
GCGATCATGGTTTGACCCATCGATCTTCCGCACTCCGGGCGGGCGCTCAAAGCTTTACACCACGGAGTCGGTATGTGCGGGTTATCCTGGAATATACTTTATATATATTTGTCAGAGACCTATTTGGTCCCTTATGGGTTATTGTGTATATCGGGCAGGAAATTATGCAATGTATAATTGGAGGCTCGTATAATATTATTATACAATGAAATCAATACTAAACGCCCGTCCGATTAGATTTCCTAGTAGGATAGTGTACTCTATTATTACTCGGGGTGTGCCTAATCTTTCAAACTATTAACGTATGTTATAAAATAGTCACGTATACCGGTTAGGTAGCCTACGGTATATAATACATATTATGTACCCGGTATTCATTTTTTTCTTTCGTTCAGTTGAACGATAACATCATGGTCTTTCTTAAAATTGGAAGGAATTTATATCAATTACTAGTATGTTAACGTAATTTCGAAAATTTATTGAAATAGAAAAGTGTATGTTATGCATGATCACCCTTCGTCTATGTAAACGACCTGTTGACATGTGCACAATCTGCACCTATCTTCCTTATGCGTCTAAGTTCAACGCCTACACATTATATACTATTGTGTGTTTTCAATAGCTGCAGTGAGTCATGTCGTGGTGCGGGACTGACGTTGTCTTCTCTCTGACGTAGGACAGTTTACATTGCGAAATACTATATGTGCAAGTGTCAGATATGACCCTACGTCATAATAAAAGCTGTTGTGTGATGTTACCCACTTCACTAAATATTACCCCTCTGGAGGAAGTCTTCCTGGATTGTACCTAAGTAAACATGCTGGCCTGGGTTCCCAGTTGGGTCTAATTTTAGTTATGCAAATTATAAGCATATTGCAATATAAGCTCTCTATACAGAGTGTCTATTGAGGTGAAAGTACATCTGAAAATGAACTACACCGGTACAAATGTCGTGTGTAGCCGAGTTCGTGAAGTAATGCTGCAGTGTAAACTAGACCGTTCAGTATTTTAGTCTACGGTGATTGAAATATGTCAATAAATGAATAAGGTTTGTGCAATACGTATTTGAAACATGGCTTCTATGTTGCAGGTTTCAGTGACAACGAGGTGAGCTGTACTGACCACTGTGGCCAGCACGATGGCGAACTCCAGTGGCCTTGATATCCACGAACTCATCAAGAACTACACCTGCAATGATGCTCTTCTATTCCCTATCCTCAACGAATTCTCCTGGAATCCAGGAACCCGGGCCTTTCTGTATATCTTCGGCCTGCTGTGGTGTTTCTTGGCAGTTGCCATCATCGCGGACATATTCATGTGCTCCATAGAACGGATCACCAGCAAGACAACGATAGTCCGAGTTCCTGATGCCACGGCTGAAGGCGGGATCAGAGAGCTGGAAGTGAAGGTCTGGAACGACACTGTCGCCAATCTCAGTCTTCTCGCTCTGGGTACCAGTGCACCCGAGATCATGCTCTCGGTCATCGAGACAATTGGCAACAACTTCAGGGCCGGAGAACTCGGTCCAGGTACCATTGTCGGCTCGGCAGCCTTCAACCTCCTGGTGATCTCCGGCATCTGCATCTACTCCATCCCCGACGGGGAGGTACGGCGCATCAAGAGCGTGAAGGTGTTCGCGGTGACGGCTTTCACCTGCATCTTCGCCTACGTGTGGCTCGCCATCGTCTTGCTTGCCATCAGTCCAAACGAGGTGGAGCTCTGGGAGGGGATTGTCACCTTGCTCATGTTTCCGCTTCTCATTGGCGTCGCATACCTTGCTGACAGAGACTTCTGTCTCAAGAAGAAGAAGAATCTTAATGAAGCAGGATTTGTTGGCATTTCTTTAGGTAAGTTTATACATCTCCTACGGTTCATTGACCTCTGTTTATGACGCTGGTGCGGGCTGCCAGGTTGTTATCACTGTGCATGTTGTAGCTCACTTGGTCATAAGGGAAAGTTACAGCCTAAGAACACAATAAAGCCATGATCATTGCTAAAGCATTTTTACAGACTTTTGCAAGAAAATAGTTTAATTAAATGTTGTTATTAATTATGATTTTGTTTTAAATAGACTACGTCACATTGAATTACTTATGTCACATTGAAACAAGTAGTTTTTCCGATTTTACTTTAATATCAACAAAGCTTGCTCCCCAAGTCATGAATACATGGGTATCGTTTCTCGAAGCGTTCATATCCACTATAATGACGCCCTCGTAAGTGCACGACCCCGTGTATAAGACATCGCTACGATAATCCTCATGGTCTTGTAGTAGATATATGTGAGATTCGAGAGAAAAAACGATACCTGGAGATTTAGATGACCCTCGGTTTATTTATGTTGTAAGTGTTTCGTTCTTCTGTATTAAGTCATAATAGACATAATATGGATATCAATATATATTTCCGTTCTGTATAATGACGCTTATAATATGAAACTGCTAATTGCTAGTAATCATATATTTAACTGGTGCAACCCTGTGCCTTCTAAACGTTAACACATTTAGGTCGACCATGTAAATACTGTATATATGCATGTATACCGTCCGCTTACAATTGAAACACTAATAGTTCATTAATATGTATTATTGACTTGTTTGAATAGTTCGTATTGCTGTATTTTAATATGCATGGCATGCGAATAGCTCTTCGAACATCGAGTAGAATTACTTTTCGGTCATGTTGAATGGCAAGAAAGTTCTTTCTGAATGGCAGAGCTGTGACCTTAAGGGAAACTCTTGTAAATATGTGTACCTCTGACTTTATTCATAAATCTCCACTCACACATAGACCGTGCTCGTTAAAGAATGCCATGATGCATTACGCATGCACTGCGAGGCATATACCTAGAATGAAACTCGCTGTGCATACAACGAAAACAGGCCATGGTATGGAGTATGTACATATGTTAATGTCTTACTGCAGCTTGTTAAGAAAAACAGTTTTAGAGAAACGTGGATGGTAAGATCGTCGCGTGATAAACACAGAGTCAGAGCAAGTCCTAGTGAGTGATGCACGACACATTACTATTACTATTATTATTATTATTATTATTACTACTACTACCTAATAGTATTATCATTATTATTATTACTATTAGGTAGTAGTAGTAGTAGGAGGAGAAGGAGGAGGAGGAGGAGGAGGAGTGGGAGTCCGTCTCCTGACTATAAAACCTGGCTATCAGCTGTGGAGTTAGGTGACGTGTCATCACCCTGGGATTGCTTTCAATCGAGCAAGACGGAATTATTGTCCCCTAGTGTGAAAAATGCCATTAGTATTTTCACTTTAAGAAAAGTCCATTCATTCTTGTATTCCCTTGGGTAAAGTTTTAGATATACTGTATTGAAATGATCAGCTTGCGACCACCGCTGTTTTCCAAGGCAAATGTATCTCCTCAATATTTCCAAGAATATACTGGAATGACCGACCTCTCCACCTGACGTCTTATCCAATCCTCCGTGTGTTTAGATCTAGGCTGAAAGTGTTCTCTTCCGTCAAACAATGTCCTAGTAGACAACATCTCCTACAGTGTGCGCTGTGAGCATGCTTTTAAAGCATGGATACTAGCGCTATATATGTGGACGTTCATCATAGACATCGTCATCATCATCACCAAGAATGTGCACATTTTATTTTTCGTCAAAGCAGGATAAATATATTAATATTTGCATAGGTTGTATCCGTCTCTTTGCTACACCACAGGTTCAGTACCAACTTATATTATATGTCTATATGATAACAACGATTACAGTGCATGATGAAGCTTTGGTATGAATTGAAAGCATGTAACCAATATAAGTTTCAATGATAAACTTATCTATTTTACTCGAGATGTATTGGTATATAAAATGTTGGCTAAATTTCTGTTAGTGACGTGCAAGAACCATATGCAAGTACATATGCATTGAAATCTCTAATCCATCTGTAAACTAAACGTTCTATTCTATCTATTGACCATGACCTTGACCTCGATATCACACGTGATTACTGCCATGGGGTTGAAGGTCGTCGTGTCGTCTGCAGGTATCTTCTAGACACAATACAGCAGCTTTGTCTTACCTTTTGCAGAGACATATAAAAAGCGAGACAGCGATGTGACTACAGGTACCGTCCAAGTAGACCCGTGAGGTGTAGGAGTGTGACCTTGTAGAAATTAGCCACTTCCTGTTAGTTGTCTCCCTTGCTTACAGTGTAGCACTACTCTGTCTACGGTCTGTGTCGAGTCTTCCCTTGCACACTAGCTCTCAGACAGATAATCAATGAATTTGGAATTAGTGGTTTACACCGTTTCACTTTTCTAGAATTAATATGACTTTTATTCCTCCACGCAGCGTCGGGCATCTATAGGATCCCTACTGTCAACCATCCTCAAAACTCAGGTAATTATGACTACACCACAGGCACTTGAATATTAACAAAATAAAAATCACTATCGATTTTTATTTTGTTAATATTCAAGTGCCTGTGGACTACACCTAACCGTCGTCAAATATTCGACGGAGGTTTAGCTTAGTCATAATGGCCGGTGTTTCGAGGATGTCCATCCACTAGCAGGCAGACCGTTACTGTGGCGTAATCTAAAATTTGAGAATTTCATAAAAAGAAAGTAGTTTCCTCTAGTAGTGGTATTTGGCTAACAGACTGAACATCACAAAAATCGTTAAAGTATGAGTAATTTCAACAAGGTCACGGTTGGCGATTATAATGAGTTATTTCCACCTTTTTTTCCATCAATCATTTGTTTAGGTCACCAACGCTGAACTAACTAATACAATGCTTTCCGCCGTGTAACATTTAGCAGAATGGGTGCTTTCTTCAGCATGCTCAACAGTTTGCCTTTATTAAATGTGTCTTCGTACTTAGTTTAAGTTGTCGTGTCACCTGTGTAGAAACTTCTTAGAAGTTTGCGTATTATGTTTGTGAATTGTATTATCTCCCTTCAGCACAGTAGTTCGTTATTCGTAATTTCCATTTTATAGTCAATCAGGTGAGGTTTGTATGGTAAGTGTACTAATTATATCTACGAAATATAATCTAAATCTAAATCTAATAATCTAAAACTATAATGGTAACATGTAGTAAAAATAAGTATTATAATTATGTGGTAATTATTACTATATGCAGAATATTATAGGGACGCTTCATGCAATAGATATATAACGAGAAAATTACAAAATTCATGATTTCTGACTAATACAAAGGATTTATGAGATCTATTTCTGAGTGATAGTATAGCACGAACAGAACACGGCTTTTATACACTGTACAAAAGATAGAAAGATGCCTATTCTATTTTTATATTTACACATTCATTTTACAAAACAGCCACACAGGTTTTTAAAATACGCTCTATATTGAAACCACCGCCTTGCAATGTTTACCGCTCGCTGTGCCACACATTTCGTATATATAGAGAAAGAATGGTATCTTTGAAACAGATATGCATGGGATAATATATCATTCATAGGTGTGTGCCTTCACTCTGTGTACATTAATATCACCCCCTGGTAATCGTCCACTACTATCGTGTACACAATAACACACTACAATGTATACCTACCTAATATCATACTACTGTCAATGTTAACACTTCCTCTTAAACTCTAAAATATTGTAATATAATATACTTTACAATGAGAATAAATATTATCATTTATGTTACTCTTACTATAATGTCAGCCTTGGTGTGAAGTGCATATTGGACATTGTTTTCGCCTCGATATGTCATACTTTTCATGTGTGGCTTCGTTTGCATCTTTCTGTATTGCCTGTGCTACAGCTTGTATCATCAGACAACATATGATCATACGTGCACCGAGGTTGTAGTGGACTCCATCCTCGAAACACAGGCCAGTATGACTCCACTTAACTCCGTCATATAGTTGACGTAGGTTAAGTGTAGTCATAATGGCCGGTGTTTCGGGGATGAGAGGACTCTGATCCACGACTTGACCAGATATAGTTGACGTTGGGGCATGGTATGGTATTTAATCTAACCAATAAGATATAATATTGGTTCATTTCCGGTGTTGACGAAGAACAGAAACGAACAAGGATTTAATTTTAACTGTTTTTGTTGGCAAGGTTACCTTTCGTGAAGCAATTCAAATGAATCTTGATAACAATCAACCATACGCCCTGAAAAAAACCTAGTTCTGGTCATGTCGTGTATCAAACTACAGGAACTCAAGTAAGAGAGGGACCTGTAGATGGCGCTGTGACGAGTACTTCCGGTCTGTAGTCAGTTTTCGTTGTCGTCGTTCCGGAGTACAGTTAAGCAATTCCTCCGCAGGTTTCTCACTGACATCACCTGCACTTTGCTGTTGATTCATCATTCCAATATTACTGGCCATTGCAGCTGATTATCTGATCTATTCTCTTCAGAGGAAGGCGGGGAGCCAGCGGTGCGTGACCACTCAGACGAAAAGACTCCAGGTGATGCAGAGATCCTCTCCTTGGCGAAGGTAATGACATCATTTTGACAACTGGGTTTTGAATCACGTGCACTGAGCTCAAAGTCAAACATTATACCGGCATCTTGGTAAAATGAGTACTTTAAATCAGGAGACCTATTCTCGAAATGTTCTTACGATCGTACGACGATTCTTAACGATGTCTACGGACTGTTCTTAGGCTAAGAAGTTGGTAAGAACGTTTCGAGAATAGGCCCCCAGACATTAATGCGAGCAGAATATTAATGCGATAATAATTCGACTGACATGTGGCCCCGAGATTACTAGCTATAGGAACTTGATATTATGCCTATAATTAAGAGGTATGCCTATAGAAACTTGGACACATTGCTAGTATGACTATAATTAAGAGGTTTGGCTATAGAAACTTGGACACATTGCTAGTATGACTATAATTGAGAGGTTTGGCTTTAGGAACTTGGACATATTGACGACCTGCCGGAGGAAGAGGCAGCGAAGATTGCAGCCAAGAAGATCGGCGAGAGCATCTCGCACAACCGAGGATGGTACCGAATCAACGCCTCGAGGATGCTCTGTGGCGGGAAGAAGCTGGTTCCGCAAGTTCTCTCAACCTTCCAAGACGTAAGGATAAAACTTATACATAGTTTGTATTACTAGTATTTAGCTTCAGCATTGTGTGATGTTCATACGAATAGATCCTAGCGGTACAGCTATGAGTAATGGCCATAGATGTAATTGCAGGGACGTATCGTGGAAACTTGAGTAATCTCAATGCGTACATTGTTAATGTATTTAGTAATATGGCACATAATATAGATGCATAGTTTACGCCTATTGACAACATGCGTTTAGAATTTCTAATGGTAATATAAACATTAACAGATGTTCGTATGGATTCCTGTATGAATTGTCCTTTCACAAAGAAACACATACACAGCACAAACACACCCACGCATACGCACGCACACAAACACATACACACGCAACACTATGTAGTATACATACATATAGTTTTACTGACAATGCATGCTATAAGCGCCATTCACATTCAATAGTGATGTATTCGTTGAATTTCATACACATGCTTTGTAATATATGTATCACAACTCCCGTCTTTCGCATTCCAAGCTAAATTAGTCCATTTTTTCTTTATGATACTAAATGTCCTTAGGCTTTTGTACAGCCGACATACCAATTTGGGCATTTTTACTCTGTCTTGAGCTTGTACATCAAGCAATGTATTATACGTCGATTTCCCCATCGTAAGCTGTACCCTCGCTTTTGCTTGTCTGAATATAGTCATCGGTTTTTGTCTCTTACCCTTTAAAACTGAATTATTTAATTCCGAACAGTTAGCTGACAGAAAGGTACGTAATTCCCTATTTCATCAAACACATTTGTTTGTTTTGTATGTATTTGCCTTCAAGTTTATTTGGTTTGCCTTTTTACTCCGTAGCATGTATCTAGAACTAGCTTCAGACTTTCGTGCACATGGAATCTCTTTTGTTTGTACTACGGCTTTCTTGATGCGTGCTATAGGGCCTACTGTCAAGTTTGTCCTAAAGAAGAGTATCTCGGTTATTCCTCCATAATTACGTGGCCAGTGTTTCAAAAGACGCGGTGCGTTTCCTCCATAGTCACTCATCTGGTTGGTCGAGGTACCTATGTGTGTTACTCTTGTGACCACGTTTAACATCCATCAGGGTACTTCGGTGCGTTGCGTCCAAAGCCACGTGCAAGGTTTGTCCAGATACCTCGATGTGTTACTTCCATGTCCACGTGCAAGGTTTGTCTAGATACCTCGATGTGTTACTTCCATGTCCACGTGTGAGGTTTGTCCAGATACCTCGATGTGTTACTTCCATGTCCACGTGTGAGGTTTGTCCAGATACCTCGATGTGTTAGAATAATTTGCAAGATTCGTTTATGTAACTCAGCTCGTTAATTCAACGACCAAGCTTGAGTTAGGTTTGTCCTAAAATTCTGGATACCCAACGTTGAAGTTCGACAAGATAGAGGAACCTTGGAATTTCTCCTCAACGTTTCTGTATGAGGATTTCAAAGTTTCAATGTATGCGACTTGTATACCCATGTTATGATTTATTCTTTGGGAGCCCTGGTATCTTCACGGGTATTATGACTTTCCTATAGATACGGTTGGCATCAGTCAACTTCTCTTTGGTGTTGACAAATATTTGCAATCTCTGAATCTTCATTATTAGGAGTCATCGTGTTAACTGTTCTTCTCATGAAATGTTCTCTCATTCTCCGTACATGTTATCGGCGTGTGTGTAATATTTTAAAGTGAGTTCGTTCATCTGTATTGTATATTTTTAGTGACATGGTTTTCTTGTTTCTTTATTGATAGTAACCTGTGTGTGCTGAAGTTCTATTTGAAGGTTCGGCTTGTCTTACAGAACTGACGAACTGTATTGCCGACCTAGCCCCTTACAGACTTGGCTAATGATTCCATACTTCAGCACACTAATTCCTGTTGAACACCTCATGTCTTGTGTCCCAACCGACAAACTAACTGTGTGAAATATATTAATGGAATTAGAATAATATTAAAATCCATTACGTAGATACCGTTTTAGGTTAATAAACTCACCAACGTCTTTCCTTAATCCGACTGTAGCCCAACAAATTACAAAACGCCATCACCTAATAAGCACAAAGTCACACACACGTATATTCGTTTAACTTCTAAACAAGTTTCACAGCACGGTGTTGTCCTATACCAGGTGTATGTGTTACATATGTAGTTCTCATAATGATGCAGATAGTAACAAGCACACAAGGCTTTGGCCTAGTGGAGAATTATTGACAATTACTGAGCAGTTGCCTCAGTTTTAACTCTATCAAATCTAATACATTAACACCAATTAATATGTCTATAATACTGACAAAATAGTGTCAGTTTGTTAAAAATTAATATACACAGAAGTATTTAATGTGTTCCTTTATATCGATCTTTAGGCAAAAGATCCTGTGATTTTATTTCGTGGAATTGGTTTCATTTACTAGAACTTGCTGACTTGGTCCTAGGGGTGACACTATTTCATGGTCTGTCATCCCAGCATCCGCCGTGGCTGTGTATCCATCTAGTTTTATCAGCTGCTATCACAATGCTAAGCCAATATTTGTATCACATCACATAACCACTATACCTATAATGCTAGCACAGCAGAAACATCCCACTACTAGACCAATAGTGGAACCAAATAGCATTAAAAGGAAATGCTGAATTAACTTAACTAACTAGTTTTGTCCTTGTTAAGTAATAATCACCAAGGTGGCCCTGTTGCGAAAGTATGTTCTTAGACTCACTACGCCTTTATGACTGTTGGAAATATAGTAACTATGGTAGACAACATACGTCTAGGCCAAACATTAAGGTATGCCAAATAATTACCTGAGTTGAACCAGACGAGTGTGCTGCTTCCACTTGACACCGCCCACAACTGTGCTTATCAGATGAATGTGTGTATTCAGTCCAGTAATGGGCTGTCGTTCTCAATTATGTATATGGGCCGAACAACGTTGTGCATGCAAGTATAATTAGTAAGGTTAATCGCACCAAACTGTTTGTAAAATGACATCAACACCACAATAAAAATAAAGCCCCATCTACTTTATTAAAGTTGATTTTATGTCTGCTTCATAGACAAAGGCATTATTTGAAACGGCTTTTTTAAACAGATATTACATGATGCACCATAATCAGTTGATAATTTGGTATAATTTAATAATCATATAGGTTATTGTTTTAACTCGATTTTCTTTGAGTGTCTTGAAAATAATTTTTAAAGTTTATTTAAGATTGTGTTAAGAACTCTACTACAGTAGAACGTTTAGGACAAACAAAAAGTTAATATAATTTCACGATTGTTTGTTATGAACTTTTGTGTGAAGATATGCAACAAAATAACGTTAGTTTTGAAGCACAGATTTTCTACTTGAAAACTGTAATGTCTGTCATCCAATCTAGAGCGAGTTTTCTTACTTTTATCTTACCATCCAATGATGAGCTTTGTTTACTCTCAAAGCAGAATTTGCTGTTTTAGCTTCAAATAAAATTCTACTTGAATTAATAAAATCTCAATGAATTACGATAATAGTCTTCCAGTAATCTTAACAAAGATAGCATTTTTTTTCATCAACATCAACATTGATGATGTTTGTTTTCACTTTATGTTGATTTTCCCCAAGAACAATTTCATATTTTTATAATAACTTTTTTTTCTAATATAATATTGATTTCATGCTGTATTACTGGTCTGTTGTATTTAATTTTAAAATATTGTATTCAGTTGTACGAAAAGGTGCAACTTCCTGAAGAGGAGAGGTCAGCACACTCTGCGCCGACCATCAAAACGGACCACAGTGATGGAGGTCGTAAGCCCGTGGTGGAGTTCACTGCCGCCTCTGTCGCCGTCATGGAGAATGTGGGCAAGGTCAGAGTAGGCATCAGACGTCATGGCAAGCTGGACGTCCCCATCACAATCAGGTACGTCATGGAAGTACGACATCGACAGCTGCGTCAGCCACAGTGACAAATCAAGTATATAAAAATGGTCTAGACTATATATTATATATATAATTGACCAGGTTTGTTTTCACTGCATTCCATTTTATTTAGGTAATTAGTGGTCATAATGGATATAATAATCTCGTAAATGCTAATGTTCGTGTCTAATGCTAATGTTCGAATATAGTTCAATATTCGAGCTTTCACTGAGTAGTGTCCAATTGCCACATTAGATGTAGACATGTCTAACAATGTCAATAGGGGTATGTAATCTTAATGACAATATTCATGTCCTAATACCTTCCAGTGTCTCATAATGCCATCTAGAAAATTAGTAAAACCCTCCTACCTAATTGTTTGTTGTCAGGGTGGAAACTATCAACGGAACCGCTCTGTCTGGAGAAGATTACAAACCGTTTGACGAGAAAATCAAGTTTAACACCAACGAGATCCTGCGTCAGATCTACATCGACATCGTGGACGACTGCGAGTGGGAGCCTGACGAGTTCTTCTTCGTCAAGATCACCACTGATCCGGACCACGAGATAGCGCTAGGAAACATCCCCATCTGCCAGATCACCATCATAAACGACGATGGTAGGTACACTTGGTATTGGTATCCTTGCGTTAGCATTGGCTTCCTCGAGATGTCATTTATAAATTGTCCGTATGCACAGACGTAGTTTAGTTAATCCTGGTTTACGGGTTAGGTTTTGTGCATACCGACAGTAGTAGAACTCTTCGCTTAAGCCTAGTTTAGCTACGTTTGTGCATACGGACCCACGATGTATGTGTTGGGTTCCTTGGGGTATCTTTGAGGTATCCTTGCGGTATCTTTGATGTGCCCTTGCAGTTCTTTAGAGTATCTTTGAAGTAGTCTTGTAGTTCTTTAGAGTATCTTTGATGTACCCTTGCAGTTTTTTGGAGTATCTTTGAAGTAGTCTTGCAGTTCTTTGGAGTAACTTTGAAGTAGTCTTGCAGTTCTTTAGAGTATCTTTGAAGTAGTCTTGCAGTTCTTTGGAGTAACTTTGAGGTAGTCTTGCAGTTCTTTTGGAGTAACTTTGAGGTAGTCTTGCAGTTCTTTGGGGTATCTTTGAGGTAGTTTTGCAGTTCTTTGGAGTATCTTTGAGGTAGTCTTGCAGTTCTTTGGAGTATCTTTGAGGTAGTCTTGCAGTTCTTTGGAGTATGTTTGAGGTAGTCTTGCCGATCTTTGGACAATACATGAGATCGATAGGAAACTTTTACAGTATCATTTTACACGTATGTTGTTGTTATGGTTGTTATTATTATTATTCAAATTATCTTTCAGAACCTGGAATTCTGGAGTTCGCAAAGCCCAGTGTGGTGATCAAGGAAAGTATGAGGTTGGCTTCCATTCCCGTGCATCGTAAAAATGGCGCCGATGGTCACGTGTCGGTGACTTGGAAGACAAAGAACATCACTGCTCTGGAAAACAAGGACTATGAGGGCGGGGAAGGGACGCTTAAATTTGACAACCAGGAGACCAGTAAAACCATCGACATTGTAATCTTCGACAGCAACGTATGTTCACTATGATCTTTTATCTTACATTCAAACCCTTTGGTTTTAGTGTCATTGCATTCATGAAAACCTGATTCGACTCTGGTTTCCAGCAGATATTATTCTTTTAAAATATAGGGCCAGTTGTTTCTTACATAAGTCACTGGCATAGGAAAATTGGGGTCACACATTGTTTTCTTATTATGTCAGTACGAAACAACAACATTAAATCCTATGAGAGGTCTTTCAATTTTAATAACGTTCACTAAACTCAGAAGGGTCGTACCGGAAGTCGAGGGTTACGTCACATACTATAGTGAGTGAATTATATCTCCCTGAGTTAGACCCAGGACCAGAGTACGACCCGTTTGCGCAATGCAAATCAAAATTGGGAAACTGTTACTGAGTCTGATCTCTGAGGATAAGAAAAGGCCTGCCATACAGGATCAATGTCTTTTAGTTCAGAAACAGAAAGTACATATAAGTGTGCTGTGTTCTGTACATATATATGTGTATGATACATTTGGTCATTCGGTGTTGTTCTATTGATAGAAAGCAGAGCGAGATGAAAGTTTCCAGATCGAACTATTCGAGACAGATGGTGGAGCAACACTTGGAAAGATCTCAAAGTGCATTGTCACTATTGTCAACGATGACGGTGAGTCCTTTTGAATATATCAATAATACCTCTGCAAAATCGTCGCAAAAGTGTGAAAGATTCCCGCAGCGACGTTAAACTCAATAATCACTCAATCACCTCTGTAGAGTATGGAAATTATGCTTCTACGAATGTAAGGTATATTAGTAATGCTTCTCAGAATGTAAAAGTCAGTACTGTTTCTTGTACCCCTCCAGAGTTCAATGGACTGGTCAGTCGTATCGTGGGGATGACCAAGGCCAACCTGGACGCTCTCCAGCTGGAGAAGTCAACATACGTCACCCAGTTCAAAAACGCCATGAACGTCAACGGCGGCGACCTCGAGAACGCCACCTTCATCGACTACATCCTCCACTTCTGTACCTTCTTCTGGAAGGTCAGTCAACAGACACGTACCGTACTTGCAGAATCCAAATGTCTCCTGTTTCCGTGGATTTCTGACAATTAAATACTGTTTACCATTGAGGCAGTAAACTGATTAATAATGTTTCTTTTATTCATGCGTTTGTTAAAACCATCAAGTCTCATCTTATTTTGGTGGACATCTTGAGTTGCTGTTGGTAAGCATCACTATGTTTGTGGTCCACCGTTTCCATGATGCATACATCGTACATTATCTCCTACAGATCCTATTCGCCTTCGTACCTCCACCCCAATATCTGGGGGGCTGGCCCGCCTTCCTCATCTCCCTGGCAACCATCGGCTTCCTGACCGCCATCATCGGAGACTTGGCCAGCATATTCGGCTGTCTGATTGGTCTAGAAGACAGCATCACCGCCATCACTCTAGTTGCCCTGGGAACCAGCATGCCAGACACCTTCGCCAGTAAGACGGCAGCAATAATGGAGAAATACGCCGACAGTTCCGTTGGCAACGTGAACGGCAGCAACTCCGTCAACGTGTTTCTAGGGCTTGGTTTGCCGTGGGTTATCGCTGGCATATACTGGGCTATAAAGGTATGTCATCGTGAATAGTACTGAATACTATAGTCCTTTTAGTTCAGCTTGTGTACATCAATCCGTCAGGACGGTGGCTATCATGCGTAACAAATACAGTAATGTGACAATCACATAGTATCTAACCTTTTGAACAAGCCTCTTGTTGCATATTGTTACAACATTAATAGTGATATCAAATTACTTTGTTAACGACGTATGTGAATTATTTTTATTATGAATCATTTCAAGAAACGTACACTGGAAAATCAGCATGTATTCAACAATTACCGTATGCCACGCATTATGTTAGTTCGTCATTCCTACTACAATCTTCCTCTAACTCCTTTCACTTTCTACGATATGTTATTTTGTGTTTCTGACATACATGCGCTTCCTGTTTCCAGGGCGAAAAGTTCGAGTACCCCGCTGGTAGCCTCGGGTTCTCCATAGTTCTGTACACCTGTGCCGCCGTAATCGCCATAGGCCTGTTGATCCTTCGCCGCTCCCTCAAGATATTCGGCAATGCAGAACTCGGAGGCCCTAAAGGCCCGAAAATCTTCAGTTCCATCATCATGGTCACCTTATGGGTTTTGTATATAGTGATGTCTGCTCTTCAAACCAAGAAGATCATCAACGTTCAATTTTAAGTTGGTTCCATGATCATGCATTGCCTCAATGATACGTAATATAGGGTACTAAACAGTAAATAAATACATGCGGACATTATATTGTGGGCAGTTTATATTAAAATACTTTTTGTAAATGCATGTTCGCTAAATTATTGTAAAGTATTAGTATAATTCAGAGGAAGAAAATGCTCACGAAGGCAAAATATAGAGAAAGACAGGTTTTTGTGTTTTAAATGCAATACATGAATATTTATTATTAATTCTGTGTATGTTTGTATCATACGTACTCATTAATTATACTTCCTGCACATTGCTATAACTACAATGAAGTACACAATACAATGAAGTACAATAGAGTACATAGTATAACGTATAACGTCTTTGACTATTATTTCATTATCTATGATATGCAAAATATTTCTCAGGCAACTAATTAATTGACTCTAGATATAAATAATATTAGTATTTGTTCTTCTCTCATTAGAAATGTATGACTATAATAGTTTTACCACAACCACAGAATTATGGCGGTATTTTAACATACTCTACTACCCTCACGTCAAATTCCGCCCCTTGAATTATATGGCTAATATGTCGATTGTTCACTTATACCTATTATTGTGTATATGCTCAATAAGTTTACTATGACTTTTCTACGTGTAAACAACCACCATACTAACACACACAATCTATGTATATTTATAGATGATTACTTCACAGTTTAGTGTTTCACGGAACAAATTAATAGGATATCTCACTTGTCTTTCTTCGACATTGAGACTATGATGACGTGAGTGCGTGTATGCGGGTATGGGAGGTACACATGTACCGGATATGCAAGTGTATTGGCGGGTCGCATGTTCCACAGGTGATTCCTTGTGTGAACCTTCATTTGTCTTTGCTTGTAGCGTTATCCCGTGTCTTATAGGACGCTTCATCTGCTTTGTACTGCCTTATTATGATAAATTTGGATTGAAATTGGTATTCGTTCATTGCTTGATATATATATATATATATATATAAGTGTCTTTGTATGCATGGAACGTTATGGTAATACGGAAGATTTGACAGTGGTGTGTGTGTGTGTGTGTGTGTGTGTGTGTGCGTGCGTGTGTATGTGTGTGTGTGTGTGCGTGTGTGTGTGCGTGCGTGTGCGTGTGTGTGTGTGTGCGTGTGTGTGTGTGTGTGTGTGCGTGTGCGTGTGCGTGTGTGCATTTGTGTGTGTGAGAAGTAAAGGTTGTATGTACGTGTGTCTGTGTTTGACTGC
>JAUTBZ010121866.1:0-15975 GCA_032361785.1 Lepetodrilus galriftensis
CCACCCCCACCCCCACCCCCAATGTTTCCTAATTTGGGGGTGTTATGGTATGGGCGAGGTTAAGAACACAATAATATTATATCAAACAGACATAGCCATATATTATTATTTCATTTCAAATTCTAAAGATTCAACCTTTTTATTCCGTCCTAGCTAATAGGTATTTAATTGAAAAGTGTCAAAACGACAGCCAGTCGTCACGTATCGGTATGTTAACGACATGACATCAGAAACCACTGTGAACAAAATAGCCATACCGTAATGTATAAGCACAGATCTGTCATCTGATCAGCTGTTTCTTACATTCATACAAATGTCGCAATTCGCCGAACTATGCGACCATTATTTTTTTCTGCCGTAGGCCAGCATTTCCAATGTGCCAGCGTGCATATAGAAGAGGTAAAACATTACTTTTGGCGTTCCAAATGTATTCTACAGATCATCTGTGTTTATTGTTGCTCACATTACTGCCCACGGTGACGCTGCTAGAACTGTTATGAAGTGTTAATTGTTCCTCAAGTAGGCCCCAAGGTGGCGTTTCACGAAAGAGTCGTACGGATAATCACGTTTTCGTAGGCTTAATTTCCTGCTATAGTAAAAGTATGGGGTGAATTCTGTTATATGTCATGGAGCTTATTCTTGAAACTTTCTTACGAACTTCTTAGCCTAAAAACAGTTTGTAGCCGTACTACTAGTATACGAATCGCTAATGTTGCCTTACGAACGTAAGAACGTTTCCTGAAACACAGGCCATGAATTTATGTTCTACAGACAGATTATGGTAGGGTTTTTTTTAATTTTGTTTGGGTAAATTATTTGATTGCCCTTATTACTATAGCGTTAGGAAGCCAGTGAATATATGTAATTATAACAGTTTACGCATGCAGACTATTGGCAATGGGATGTAAGACGTACACGCAGTTAATTCTCAATATGGGATCATGGTATATTTCTCTTTATTCACCAATATGTTCTATGTATGTCAATGTAATACCTTTAAAACTGAGTAATTTATGTTATATGTAAAACTTACTATACCATGTTCTACCAAGTGTAATCTGTTTGTTTCAGAACGATGGGTGAGGGCAAGCTGGCCAACCACCAGGTGATGGTGCCTACACGACTGTGGACTTGTATGCGAGTTCTCGCCATTCTCCTCGCTATCGTCGTCATAATCCTCACTGCAGCTCTCGTCATCATCCTCCTGGACCGCATGGAACAGCCATACTGCCCTTCGGGCAAAACCATCAAAGCCCGGAACCTGCACAAACCCGGCGTGTTCGAGGACCTG
Organism: Lepetodrilus galriftensis; assembly: GCA_032361785.1. Classification (NCBI taxonomy): domain Eukaryota; kingdom Metazoa; phylum Mollusca; class Gastropoda; order Lepetellida; family Lepetodrilidae; genus Lepetodrilus; species Lepetodrilus galriftensis. Next base: position 1,292 of record JAUTBZ010121866.1, read on the forward strand.
ACGCCCAATGAGATGAAGATCGTCCGAGACTACATGCTCTCCCAGAAGGACTTGAACCTTCAGCCTTACGACAACGCCACCATCAACAGCAGCTACATCTACATGATAGACCTCCACCTCCCGATCAAGGCCGGGGTTCTGAAGTACCTTGACGGTGGACACAGAGCCCCAGAGCGAGCAGCCAAGGTCGTGCTCTACCGCGGGAACATGAGGATCCCACGTGCAGAGGAGTACCTCGTGGGGCCACTGCCTCGTCCACGCTATCATAGACTCGTGGCTAACCCTTCTTACAGGCGCATCCCTATCCCGTTTACCAGCCGTCCTGTGGATGCTATAGAGTACACACACCTGTATTCCTTACTGACAGACATTTCAAAGACGTTGTACAATGTCTTCATGGAGAGTTACGGACTCAAGCTGCACAACTGTACGCGTGGTGTCGACTGTATGGTCTTCTACGACGTCGCTCCCAGAGGTATCAAGAGTAACGAGAGGAAATCCTGGTTCTGGGCGTTTAGGGCTGTGGAAGGGTTCTACTTGCATCCTCTGGGATTTGAAATTCAAATCAACCACGAGTCTGTGAATGTCAGCAAATGGTCGGTTACCAAACTAGTTTATAACGGACAGATGTTCTATTCAGTGGATTCGTTTAAAGAACAATACAGAAGGAACGTACACATGAAAATAAATCTGCATATGGACAAGTACGATTCTGTGTACTCGTCCTATGATCGCCGAGGACTCGGTGACTATGATGTTCCTCTGCGCGGGCCACGGCTAGTGGAGCCCGACGGAAGGAGATACAGTATTGACGGCCAGCATGTCCAGTACTTCGGCTGGAACATGAACTACAGGCTGAGGACATCCAGCGGAATGCAGCTGTTTGACATACGTTTCCAGGGCGAGAGGATAGCCTACGAAATAAGCCTCCAGGACGCCGTTGTGTTCTACACCGGATACGGGCCGGTTGCCGGTTCCACGAATTATTACGACACTTCCTGGTTGATGGGATCAATGTGTTTCGAGTTGATGCCAGGTGTGGATTGCCCGGCGACGGCATCATTTCACGACGCGTACCATTTTGCGTCGTCTGGGGAGCCCAAGCGTACGAGAAACGCAGTGTGTATATTTGAACAAAACTCTGGACTTCCGCTTCGCAGACATTACGCCAACGACTTCTCTGGAGGATATACGTTTTACGGCGGGACCGTCGACAACTACCTCGTTATAAGATCAATCGTGAACGTATGGAACTATGACTACGTGTTTGATTTCAACTTCCATTTAAACGGCGCCATTGAGATCAAGGTATCGTTGACCGGATACGTCCAATCTACATTCGGGCTCCGACAAGAGAAGCCGTATGGCGGATTCATCCACGACCAGGTCATAGCCACTTTACATCAACATCTCTTCCACTACAAAGTAGACTTAGACATGGTTGGCACGGAGAACAGGTACGCTACAATAAACATCGACCGGGAGACGATACCCCATCCCTGGTACCCGGGAATCAACAAGACCCAGATGAAGTACACCAAGACTGATAAATACACTGAAATGGACTCGGTTCTGGAGTACAACTTCGACAAGCCCGCTCTGCACGTGATCTACAACGCCAGGGCCAAGAACCGGTGGGGGTCACAACGAGGCTACCGCGTGCAGCACCAGGCGATGACCAAGTTCGTCCTAGAAGGAGTTGACGTCACACAGGCTGCAGGATGGTCCAGATACCAGCTGGCGATCACCAAGCATCAGGATGTAGAGGAGACCAGCTCCTCTATCTACGCTCAAAACGACCCTTACGATCCTGTGTTGGACTTCAGGAGGTTTCTGGACAATGACGATTCCATTATTGATGAAGACATCGTTCTGTGGCTGACGGCGGGCGTCCACCATCTCCCCCACGCCGAGGACGTCCCTTCCACGGCGACCGTCGGGAACCAGTACAGCATCTTTCTACGACCTTTTAACTTCTTTGACGAGTGCCCAAGTGTTACCGTGTCGGATTCGGTGCACGTCCAACCCAGTGACAACTTTCAAAAGATTAAAATCGAAACGTTCGGGGTTTCTGAGGGATCGAACTGTATCGCTAAAGAAACGTCTATTCATGTATTCAATGGCTCAAGGACAACCGTTTAAATGTGTATTGCTCAAATAACATTTCAGCTGTGATGTATGGTGGTCAGAACTATAATTTCATTACAGGTGTAGAATATTAAATCTCTAGCAATTGAGTACTTGCATTAAACAATACAATGACTATTCAAATATTTATTGTACGGTATTTCAAGCGCATTTTGTATAGTATTTATAGACTGTATGCACACACAATTCCATCGTTATTATGTATTCTAATTATGTCTACTAGTATATGGAAACTTCGCAAAAGCACAAAGACTATAGTAAATGCAGCATGCATATTATTATTATGAGTACGATTGCTCTTGTCACTGTGCCACTGTGCTACTTACAACGCAATGATCGACGAAACCCATCTTACCAAGTGGCAGCACATGCAGGTAACTCTTCTTCCTCTACCAGGCGATAAACACAGCTTATGTTGATATTCCTCATGTGTGTGTTCGTCGCAAATCAAGGGTGAAAGATTCCCGCAGCGACGTTAAACTCCATATTCATTCACTCGCTCACTCGTGTCTGGTTCTAGTTCAGTTCTTGTTCCAGATCCGACATCGACTTCCGCAGGACGATACCTACTTGCCATCCGCCTTTCCCGTCATTCACATTGGATACATATGCATGTACATGTAGCCTACTATGTACCACCACTACCATAAGATGAACTACTTCAAACTAAATGTATGTAGTATCTTGCCAGCATCTTCATGATCAGTAGAGTCATTATATTAATAATTAGCTATAATTGTATCAGTCATCAATACTGGCCAACGTTGTCTACAACAATCAAGACATGTGGTATTCATAGTATTTTGTATGGTTTTTAAATTGACATTCGTTTCATCTCTTTCCACTCGTTATGTTGCACGGTATGCTCATCGGCTACATATATCGATTGCACTGCCTCTGGTACAAAAACAGGACGCCTGTATTCCTTTCGTTCACGTCTTCCAATCAGGTAAGCATAGACGTGTGTAAACTGGACACGTGGTTAATTCAAACGGAAACTCTTAGTCTTCTATTGTTAGAAAACAGTAGCATGGACACGTGTACACGTGTTTGACTTATAGTTTGTGTGTATGCAAGTTGTTACTCTCCATCATGATAACGATTATGTGTACATGTATTTCATCGTTTGGCGAAGTTGTCGAATCATTTATTGAAATAAAACGTTTATGTACGATCTCTCAACTGTTTTGATATTTCTATATCAAACATTGATTAGTTGTTTCCTTTCTTTGTGAATCGGGGTTTAAAGCCGCTTTAGAGCTCATGCCAAGCCTTGTCAGTTGAAACTTTGCGGTAAGAGGAAACCTGCAACATCTGCACATCTGAGTGTTGAAGTAAACCTGCTGCAGGTGGTACTGACGAACCAATGACGGTAACTGAACTGCGACTGTGCAGACATCCTCTAAACAACGGCCTTAATGACTTCTTAACTCGGTTGTCAAGTAGGCCTACATGAACCACGTGACGGGTTCGAACTCCGGACTGTTACTTCTGATGATCTACCACTGCGCTAAAGCTCTCCTACTTGTTTGTCTATAGATATTGAAAACAACAGACATATAATATGAATAAATACTGACTGAAAAAAAAGTAGGGTATCGCTATGGACAAGACACATAGGCCTATACTGATTGTTTGATCCAGGATAATTACAAGATTTATAATATCTCTGACCAGTCAGTAAGAATCAGTCATCCTTTGGATTTCATAATCCTTTGGAGTTATTTTAGAAATAGAATCACCGGTGGCCATTTTGGACAGCTTAGGAAAGCATCTAGGTGGATCTACTTCCTCACTCGTCGACTAATTTACTATGTTGACCAAAGAGTATGTAAGATCCAACGACAGATGAATTGTGGAGAAGCCATCTGATTCTGATGGAGATAAGACCGCGGTCTACACGTCCAGTCTTATTAACGTACGTTCTCTTAATATAAATAGTCGCCGGTATCTAAAGCTAGGTGTATCACTGTACATAGAAACCTTATTATAATATGACATGTAGTTCATATTTAGATGCTCGCGCGTCCAACATGTCCAATACGGAATCCATATAATTACTGTAGTTCACTTCGCTGTCATTTGTGATAATGTAGTTGAAAAGAAGTATCATTTAATGCAACCGAACATTATCAGGCTTGGCTATATACGAAAACATACATACGTGTATGACATAATGGTAGTTAGCGGAACTCGGAATTGTACCCTTGCCCTATGGGGGAGATGATCAATATGATGCGCGTAGGTCGTCTATATGTTTCTGGAATAGTTTGAATTTTTCTTACCCAAAATATAATATTAATAATAATAATAATAATCATAATAATGAGCTAAAACGTGTTCATTGCTCTGTATATTATATTTTTTTCCACGGTCAATTATCAGTGTGCTCTCCCAACATGTTAATGGATCCTCCGATACCTATGTCTGTCAATTTCACAAACGAAATTCATATTCATCATAATAATTATATCCACATATAAAATGACAATTTTTAATAGACCAAATTTCATTTTCAAGATATTTTAGTATTAATTTCGTCATTTTCCAAACTGGATATCTTATTTATGTTAATATTTTTTATTTAAGGGACATTTATATTATTGTAATTAGATTGTGGTTTATGTGTACATCGGAATGTTGCTAAATAGTTTCTAAAACATTTCGAATTTTGTTATAGACTTGATCTCCGCAAACAGACATGTTTCTGTTTACCTGCCGAAGTGATGACTTTGCTTGGGGCAGTATATTGTTAAATTTAAACTTGACAATATCAATATTTTGTGATAAAACAACGAGGAAGTGAGTGTTCTTTACATTTAACATTAGACTTTCGATGCAATCGTCAATATGGTGCGTAGCTTGCTTAGAAGCTTAATACCCCGAAAACCGGTAAATCGATGTATTATAGACGAAAGTATGGCGTCAATAAACATAATTTAAACCTTATATGCTATGACTATGATCGTATTTTATTTTAAAACAGTTATAGACGTAGGCTATAGTCTAATATTTGCAAAACGGTGTTCGAAGAGGGTGCTACAAACTCGGTTATATCTCTCATATTGTGTAGTAGAATAATATATGGGATAACATATGAATACAAGAGTATAGTTTTCCACCAACTCTTTCTTTCTGCCACTTTTTACAGCTTTTTCAAAAGCGAAAATGTATCTTTACAAGTCAATATTTCTGATACATTTCTGTTCTCCTCTAATTTTCAAGTTATGAATACACGATTACTTATTATTTTTCTATTTACTTCTCCAGTCTATCCCAGAACGTAGCTTACTGGAGGGTCAACATAAATTCCTTGTTAGTATATGTAGATAAGGACAATCTCCTTCGTCGCATACCATACATTATTCTTCTCTGTGATGTATACTCTTCGCAAATAAGTGGAAGATTCCCGCAGCGACGTTAAACTCCATATTCACTCACTCAGTGATATACTAAATACTAGACCTACGCAGGATAGTTCGTGAGCTAGCACCAACAACAATCGATAGAGCAGAAATCTGACCTAGTTCTAACGTGATATCAGTGAAATAATATTGAAAGCGTCTCTAAACCACACTAGTCACTTGTGTTCACCGAGATTAAGTATTCCCTTTTGGATTTGAGCGACAAGACCGTATTTTTAATTAACGCATTGCTTTCATCACTCCCTCATGAATACATCGACTGATAATATACTGTATATATTAAATCCAATGCATTTATTATCTGTATCTGAACGATTATATTATTACATTTCAGAACCTATTAACTTCTTAACAACTATTCGACCTAACAGGTATACACCACTTCTAATAATACAATGCTGGTATATATCGTTGAATGCAAAGGCGTTCAACTCGCTTAGATATTAATTGAACAGGCATTGTGCAACTGGGACGGTAAGCTGTATTTAGCAGTAGACCTACGTACATAACTCTGCTATGGAGAAACCAGTACGTAAAAGGGCTTTACTGTAAAGTAGGGTTAGCTCCACTGGCAACGTAAATGTAAACCAACTGGTGCATTCAGCAGACTTCGGAGACCTGTCATTACGAATGGTCTTCGTGAACGTACTATTATCTTCCGATTGTAATGGAGGAAATAGAGATTATACTGTATGCTCTTTCATTCATGTCAATATTAATTTTCTGCCGTCGGATTGATAAAGATTATTAAGAAATTAATATGTTAGCTTAGCTATACATGTCATTCGTTACATGTAAGTATATTGCAGCGAGCAAAGAAAACATAAGTCATTAAATAGTTAGTATAACCTAGTTTACAGTGTTTCTAAAAGTGACAGCGGTGGTAGTTGGTAGTTCTGAATTGAAATATTACTTATTAGCTTATAATGTGATGGAAACTGTCCTGTACTATTACCAATATACCTATTAACCATGCATGTCTTTAATCTTATGCAGAGTTGTCGCCCTTGCAAAGTAAAATCTCCACATTTCCAGTATCAATCTTCATCAAGTTATTTTATGCTAAAATCAAATACATAACATTAGTTACGGTATACCAATATAATAATCTCTACATAATTGTATCATAATTATCTAAATAATCAATCGAATATATTGTCAACGATATGTCTGACAGATTCAGTAATACATGCATATGAATCATCAATGCCGATCTCATTGTAATGTTATATCAGCTATGCTGAAAGCGGAAATTAAACCTTAACTGCATTACATTACTCATTATTATGTCAATTCAGTATAGATCACACTGTCATGTTATCTGTTATAATTATACTTTATAAATATATACCTCCCTCCCAGGCATGCCACGTCTCTCAACCCCAATCTAGGGGCACCGTATCCACGCACTATACCTACGCTTTCTTACGTTGTCCCCAAATACCAACACCCTAGTCCTTGTCAAAGACGTTTCATTCGTGGCAATTCTTTCAATTTTAAACGGTTTTGACATTTATTTGACAAGGACGAACCCATATTATATACCCATACGCTTGACGTGTTGGTTGGATTGGGGTTTAGACCATGTTTCAATATTATCACACTAAAACCCTCTTGAACTAGGCCGGATTTCTACAAGCCGTTGGTGCTAGCTCACGGAATATCATGCTGCAGTTAGAACAGGTATATCTGCCCAGGCACATTATGAACTGACTCCTGTTCTAAGCTGACAAGTCGCGATATAAGTGAAACAATTTTGAAAACTACTCTAAATCCCCTATTAAACAAATAGAAAACATATATAGTAGAAGAAGAAGACTCTAAGCTGAACAGGTATTGCTTTATTTCTATGATGCTGAGTGTCAACAGGGGAACAACAAGAACAACCTTTCAACTTCCAACGTTTATTTGTATGACTAACTACTCCACGAAGGCGGTCTACTCGTACACTACTGACAGACTCGTTACTGTACCAACACTCAACCCACATAATACATTATCTGTTTTAGAGGGAATAGAATAAAAACGTGTCAATCTGATGAGTTCGTACATACATCATGCAAGGGTGTACATGCATTAATACATTGTTAGTCACTGTTTTACAGAAACACTCAGTTTAAATATGAAGATCATATGAACAGAACAGGGGGACTATTCTCGAAACGTTTTTACGAACTTCTTAGCTTAAGAACAGTTCTTAACGATTCTTATAGTATGGCTACGAACTGTTCTTAGGCTAAGAAGTTCATAACAACGTCTAGAGAATAGTCCCCAGAAGCTGTATTCGCTCAGATCAGGCAGAGAAGCACGGTATATGACGTATACATGTACATTATAAAAAGGAACATGGTGTGCAAGGATATAATTCCATGTTTAATTATTCATATGTTGTTTCATTCGTCCACATTAGCGAAAAAGTTAGTCGGCAGGGCATGAACGATGCATTGCATAATATATACGTGTCAAGAAATTGTATGGCTCTTTGGTTCCAATGGTTGTGCAATTCTTTTTCAAATCTCTCCACCTTTTTTTCTCTAAATGAAACCCACATCATATGAAGAAATTGAACAACAAACCGACACTTCAATGATCTAAATGGAAACAACATCACAACATACAAGGACAGTTAAAATCAAAGGAACAATTCAATTATCCAAATGGAAACATCACAACATAATTATGAGGAAAGTTAAAATCAAAGGAACAATTCAACGATCTAAATGGAAATATCACAACATAATTGTGAGGAAAGTTAAAATCAAAGGAACAATTCAACGATCTAAATGGAAATATCACACCACGCTAGAAAAGTGAAACAAAGAAACACATTCACTGCTTTCTCAGTGTCCTTACACTAAAGAAACCCAGTTCAGAACGTAGGCAACCGTCGCCCACACCACATATTTCCCCTACGATACACCAACGGTTCCTCCAAACAATCCAGCCTTTTCATTAGCGTAAACGTCTATGTTCTCTGCGTCATGTATAGAATGGAATGGGCATAGGGAAATATCTATACATGAGCATGTTCAGAATGGACAGTGTGTACTACATGATCTATACATGCGCACGTGAATGATCTATACATGCGTGCGTTAAGAATGGATAGTGTATCAGAAATTATATGTATACATGCGTGCGTTCGTGTGTACGGTTAGGATAAGGTGTTCCGTGTCCAATGTAAACCATTAAACGTGGACACACTCTGAGGCACCGTCATGGTGAGTACTATCATGATTGATGACCAGTGTTATTGTACACTCTGACATTCGGGTCACCACCATAACGCCAATGGATTTCAGGTCATAGTGTACAATTCTACGCCAGCTAATTTTACCTTTCTCATGCAATAATGACAATAAATCATAACGTCTTTTAGACTAATCCCTTACCATTATGGTAAGCAGAGTGTAGTTCCACTGTAGGTACGCTATATATACTAATCGGGGTTAATCTGACCGGTTGTAGTTCTTTCAAACGTCAAACCGATAATTTGAGAAATGTATTATCCGTTATATTCGCAGGCAGAACATTTAACTGAAGAGCAAATAGCAGGTAGGTAACACATTATTTATTATTTAAAGTCACTGCTAAGTGAAGAAAGTGTCAAGGTTTATCCATCCATGGTAAAGAATGCGCACCCAAAAACTGTTTTATAGTTCATCATAAATACCGGATATTTCATAATCCCAAGAACAATACATTACTTGGTTAATCCAAAACAGATGTCATTAGTGTAGGTATCTTCACAGATTGCAACGAATCGTTGGTACAAACGACTCCATCATGATCTCTGAAATACTATTATAATAAGGTCAAAGCAAAAATAAATCCTATTTAAAGGTACCATGCGCTAACACATATAGCATTAAAGAATCGTGAGTACTAGGACTTCTGAATGCCTATTCATATTAGTTCTGCTGTTTTGCATCTTGCCGTGTTCAAGAGTATAGCAGTTGATTGTGGGTGAAAGCTGATAGTCCAAAGATACTGTGCAGAATAAATCATAAAAACTAGTGATTTTTAAAGATACCTACACTGTTTTGTTGACTTCTGTTTTGTATCCTGCCTTGTGCCCACTAGTATAGTAGTTGATGTAGTTTGATGTGGGTGAAAGCTGATTGTTCAATGCTACTCTGCAGAAAAGAAAACGAATCGCAATCGCTAGGATTTCTGAATTACCTACACTGTATTGTAACATCCAGGGCCCGGATTTATAAAGATTATCTGTTTGCTAAATATTTGCTCAAAATTACTATCAAAGTTGCTAATAATACTTTTGGCTAAAATGTGTTTATAAATACGGCCCTATTTGACATCCTAACATGATTAAGTTATATATTAGACTTTGATGTAGTTTGACTTTGGTAAAGTTGAAGGTCCAATGCTACTGTGGAGAATAAACATAAACGTAATACTCGTCAGCTCTATGATTTCTGAAGATCTGTTAGCTTCTGTTTTGCCTCCTGCCTTGCTCACTAGTACATCAGTTTGTAGTTTGATTGGGATACAGCTAATGGTCCAATGCTACTATACAGAGTTCAAGGAGGCGTTCGGCCTGTTCGACAAGGACGGAGATGGTTCTATCACGGCCAGAGAACTGGGCATCGTGATGAAGTCTCTGGGACAGAACCCCACAGAGGCCGAGCTTCAGGAGATGATCAATGAGGTGGACGCTGACGGTTAGTGTTGAACAGCAGACAGTTGTGTTGTAATTGTGGTCAATACGTAAACTGATAAACATTTCCCACTATGAGATAGGATGTCTGCTCAATGACATGTGGGGCATATTTCGTGCATTTCAAGACTTATGTGTTGTTGGACAGAATCTACCCTCCTCAATCACACTAATTAACATTAACTATTAACGTCCACCAAACGAGGCCTACTGACTGTCTACTACTGTACATGACTGCTAAATAATGTCGACCACTCCACGGTAGTCCATCGCTGCCCATTAATATTCACCGATGTCCGCCCCACAGGTAACGGAAACATCGACTTCCCGGAGTTCCTGACAATGATGCAGAAGCGGCTGAGCGCTCGGTCTGACTCCGAGGATGAGGTGAGGGAGGCGTTCAAGATGTTCGACAAGGACTGCAACGGCTTTATCTCAGCGTCAGACCTACGCATCGTCATGAACAACCTGGGCGAGAAGCTGACTGACGGAGACATCCGAGACATGATCAAGGAGGCGGATATAGACGGGGATGGGATGGTAAACTATGAAGGTGTGTACGGTGTTCCTGATACTAGTAGCTTCTGTCACCCACAGACACGGCATATCGGCTATCACAGCCTTAAGCTGGATTCACACTTTTAACGGTGCCTTACGGCGCAACACGTTAGCACACGCTTACCGGTGTAGCATCCCAAAAACACTCCCAAAGGAAGCTCAATCTAGAGTGTTTGGTGTTACGCCGTGTTACGCCGTTAAAAGTATGAATCCAGCTTTATGTATGTGTGAATTACTCCTTACAAAGGGTCGTCTTGATTATCTGTTGACCGTTCATTCTGTTCTGTTTCAGAGTTTGTGAAAATGATGCTGATGGCTGATTAGACATGGACATGCTAACCATATTGGGAGCGCCGTCACTACATCAGAACAAAAGGCAGGGAAGATGTGTACCCGGTGATGGATGGTCTACCCGTGTAGTCACCCAGAGATGGCATTGCAATATTGGACATATCATTGTTAGTGCTATACTTATTCTTCTTTGCACCATCGAGACTGACAAAAGAAAACGTAACTAGTACCAATGAGCGTTACCGGGTATAAAATTGGTCGCCCATGAACACTGTGCAATGGAAGTTATGTTGTTTGGTCAGCTGAGGAGATAGGCATTTGAGGATCTGTATGCATCTTTCGAGGCTAAGGAAACCAAGAAGCCGTAATCATCGAAGGAACTGAAACAATCTGGGAACCCTGAGTTTTATTAGGAACTTTAGACATTTGAGGAACTTTTGTCATTTGAGTAGCCGTGGACAACAAAGGTTATACATACCTCTGTGAGATATTCCTCTGTATTATGCTACTGAAGAATATATTCCGGAAACATGCAGTGTAACTGGGGTGCCTAACGTAGAACATGCTACATAGCATATATTATAGACACCCCGTTACACATAATATGCCAGTTTTATATATACGGCACGCACCTGATGCCACTTTTAATGAAGATGGAATGGGCTTACAAGCCTTACATGTACTCCAAGCAGCTGCTTGTGAATTCACGAAGCCTGTGCTTCGTGTTAGGGTATGTAGTCCGGACGTTACGTATGACGTATGCAATGGTTGTATCATAGCAAGGTACTGCGTAAGCCGTGGGCCCGTTCCACAGAACAATCGTAGTAACTCGTGTGTGTTAGCATGAAGTTGCTAAGGAGTTACGACCTTCGTAGCGCTACGATTATTCTGTGGAATGGACCCCTGTATCTTTGGTACGACATTTTCGAAAAGGACACCCTTCGACTAAAGCTGTTCTCAAAGTATCACACGCTGGTATGTTTCCTTGCACAACTACTCGGCATATAATAAGCATTACCGACCGTAAAGCAACTACGTTCATGAATACAAGTAGGTCTACGGCACTCCTGCATTAAACGGACTAAATTCAACAATAGTCATTAGGGCCATACATCGGCAGCCGCTTGACCTCGGTAATGCTGCAACACGGTAACGCGCTTGATTTTCCCATTTGTTTACCTAACACGTGTGCTAGCCGGTCTTTCGATAGCGGCAAAGCGGGCGCTTGTCGACGTCTGAGAATGTGGAATTACGGGGCAAATCGAGCACGTTTGCGGGGTTACCGGGGTCAATCGGCTGCCGATTGGGGGTCGAACAGCCCTATAGACTACACCATTGCTAAAGTTGGAGTAAGCTTAGTCTAGAGACGCCATCATATACAGGAAAATCATCGCCCTACTTGCATTCATGAACGCACTTGCTTTACGTTAGGCCGAGTAGTGGGTTTGTTTCATGCTAGAGAATATAACAATACTTTAAGAACAGCTCTATTGTACTGTGAAAGCTGTATAACTGTATAGCTGTATAACCGTCAATTAGATTGAAAGTAGTCCGCCAGAGATCACATCAGTGTGCATGTACGTAATAGATGTTGGAGAATTTATTCTGAACAATTCACGCTATATTGTGACATAGAGAACATACAATACAGTATCTATATATGTAGATGGGACGACATTACTATGATAGAAAAACGCTCTATTCAATAAGTTGACGGTACGAATTTATCTCCGGGAAAACTGTCCTTGCATTTAGCATGGTAATTATAATGTACCGTGCTTTCGAAAACATATGAGATGTGATTTTATTTGCACAACAATAAAAAATAAAGGAAGTTCACACGATACTGTCTTTTTGTGTGTGATATGTACAGTTTAGAGGTAATTTACCTTGTGTCTAGCCCTAGATACAGGCGACATACCACTCTACTTTGAGCCAATTCGATGTCGAAACTATCGTAGAGTTATGAACGCACATTGTTTATGTATTGTGTATTGTACGGGCGGGTTGACAATACCCGGATGTGATCACTTAAAGTGTTGCCTTTCAGATCCACACTAGCGTGTACTTCTATTATCTGTCACTGTCGTATACACGCTGTGCATCTTAATCAGACGAGTATGAACAGGTGAAGTAGGAACGCTGGAACGCTGTCTAGTCCTTACACGTACCAGGTCAAGAAATACAGCAATGCGTATAGATTGCAGGTACAGAAATGTCCAAGACTCACATATGTTATAATTGCAATACGTTTGAAAAAGTATCTTATGGAACATAATTTACGTTATGCATCTTTTGTCGTTAAATTGGTGTTTTTGAGACTAACCCCTGCCATGTTCAAAGTAGCATAACTCGGTGACTAATATCTAGAGGTTATTTTAGAACATATTATAACATTTTAATATAAAATGTGGGGGGGGGGGGGGGAGTATTACAGACAGAATAGGCATGGATAGAGATAGACAGAGAAAGGGAGAGAATACTGTACTACAGACAGAGATACAGAGATAATAAAAGAGGGAACAGAAGAAAGGCCAGAAATAATAGAGAGAAAATACAGTAGAAAGAAAGATATATTTGTTTTAATAAGTAAGAAGCGAGAGAAAAGATAAGAGACAGATCTAGACATACTGACAGACATATATATGCAAGGAGACAGACAGACAGACAGACACAGCCAGCCAGCCAGCCAGCCAGACAGACAGACAGACAGGCAGACAGAGTGAGAGTTATTTATGTCCGCAATTATTATGGTGTGTGTGTGTGGGGTTATGATTAAGGAATATATCTCCTTGAGTAAACTCACTGCATTGGAAATATTGCAATGCACACAGGATCGAACTTGATCAAGTATAAGGCCGTCTTTGATACAGATAAAACCGCCAATCAGATAGTTGTACATAAAACCTGCTTGATACTATAATGACAAGGTTATGCCATATAATAACCACGCACTTATCCTCAATCGAAATCGTGGCCTGGTTTGACACTTGCTAGAGATAGATCTATTCCGTTTCGTTTGAGCGGTATATCGCCTACGAAGCTAGAACTTTCTAAGAATTGCTAGCCTAGACGCAGCATGAAGGACCTAAAGAAATAATAACACAATCAAAGAATATACCAGCTCGTACTCACGCGACATATACAGCGTCAAGCAGAGTTAAACGTAGTCGTTATTGTGAAGAATACTTTCCATTCAGATCGTCTGTTGTCAGCAGTGATAAGAAAAACCCCGGTACGATCGAGTAGAGCCCCTTTGCCATTATCATAATACTATCTTTGACTTTGTTGATGTTCGACGATTTTGGAACAGCAATGGTGTAATAGAGAACTGAGTTGTACCGAGAAACTATCAAAATGGTGAGTTTTAGAGATGAGAAATTGCATTTTTAAATGCTGTTTATTGCATGATTGTCAGCACAGCAAACATATAAATGTTGTTAGGTGTCCGGTATCAGCGGAAACAGAATCCTAACAGGTTCCTGGCAGGACACTTTCACCTCGGGTGTCCTGGCCCCGAGATTACGAAACTTTCTGAGCACAAAAACGTACTCAGACTATGACGTCACATGATGTTTTATGAA
>JAUTBZ010121877.1:0-15974 GCA_032361785.1 Lepetodrilus galriftensis
ATTGTTTGTTGGGTAGTGACATGCGTATATATCAGTGTCGTTTTAATGTCTTTGTGCCCAAGTAATTCTTGGATATACCGGATACCAACACCAGAATCCATCAAATGTGTCGCAAAACAATGTCTAATGGTATGTGCAGTAACATGCTTGGTAATTCCTGCCTTTTGGGCAGCTTTCCTAACGACCTTTTGCAAACTAGAAGAACTGTATTGATGTTGCCGATTTTGACCCTCGAACAACCAATATTCAGGTTGGTATTGGTCAAAGTAAAGCTTCAAAATCTCTTTTAGCGTCTGGCTTAAAACAACCATTCTATCTTTATCGCCCTTTCCACTTCTAATGAAGATTTGATTTCTATCCCAGTGGATATCGTTGATGCGTATAGCCAAAATCTCGCTCAAACGTATCCCACTACTGTAGATGGTATATAGAAGTGTCTTATGTTTTAAATTACTTAATCCTTTCAGGAGACGCTCGATTTCTTCAACACTTAATATATTAGGTAGTTTACGTCCTTTTCGGGGCCTTTTGATTCGCTCAATCTCAAAATCTGGCCTAAAAATAACTTTTTCATAGTAAAACTTTATAGCACTCAAGGATTTGTTCAAATGGCTGTTTGACACTTTTTTGGCAGCCATCTGTGCTATATATTTATTCACCGTTTGCGCATTAATCTTGCTGATTTGGTCAACTCCAACTTGTTCTAAAAAGGCAAAGAAAGCCCCTATATAAGATTGTATCGAACGCCAACTATATCGCTGTGCCACCATCGTATTACTATATTCCAAAAGCAATGGTTGATATTGGGAAGGAAATTTACGAAGCAAACGGCTTTGCCTTTCTCCAAGTGATATGACCTCCTTTCGGTAAATATTTTGCTTTTTGGGCAACCGATTCACTATTTTGGCTCCAAGAACTTGGTAATGATCAATAATCCGATTAATGAGGATTGACTCATTGGGAATAGCCCATCTGTTAAATTCTTTAGAATAATCCCTTTCGGGAATGTGCTTCATAAAGTCAACGTCTATCTTGTATCCAGATAATTTCACAAGAATTTGATTTCGATACTCTGGCGAAGTGAATAGTTCCACTTTCATCGGATGCTCCACGGAAGAAATTAATTCAAAATGCTTCATAAAGGCATCTTTACTCCATAATTTAAATCGCTTTTGAAGTGCTTCCAAATTAGCGATATTGGCTTTGATAATCCAAACTTTGTAGTTTTTGTTCCAATAAGACCTTTCCAGCGATTTGATAAATTCAACTTCAACCTCATTATAGGCCAACTGTAATTGAAACTGCTGGTTATTCATTACAATTTTTTTCCCCGCAAGGGGTATGTCAGCAGCTCTAACCTTCTCTTTAGGGACAGGCTTCTGAGCAGGTACTGTGTGTGGTCCCCAATTTGGGGTCTATGCTGGTATTGGCACGGGTAACCGTGGGTCCAGGTTTATTGATAACGATCTTATAACCAAGCGCTTTCAACGCCCGATAAGCCTTTGCATCATTATCCATATACCACTTCCCAGAAAAAGCGGAAAACCTAGCTGTAGGAATACTGGCAATAGCTGCCTCTATTTCTTCAGACTGGATAAAATCAAGCTCCACCTGAATTTTACCTTGGTACATGGATTTAGAAAGCGTAATCATATTAAAATGGATAAAAATGAAGAATAATTTGGGCAAAACTAAAAGAAAAGAAACTATAAAGCAAATAAAATCAAGCTGTTATGAAAGATAGTCGCTACTAACAGTTAGTAACCATTATTAACCGTTAGAAGCTGTTATTAACCGTTAACAGTTGGAACTTTATTAACAGTTGGAACCTTTATTAAGCGTTAGAACCTTTATTAAGCGTTAGAACCTTATTAACTGTTAGAAGCATTATTAACCGTTAGAAGCTGTTATTAACCGTTAACAGTTGGAACCTTTATTAACCGTTAGAAGCTGTTATTAACCGTTAATACTATAAAAAATAAAGCCAGATTTGGAGTTCCTAAGTTTATTTTCTATATTCGCAATCCAACTAAACAAACTTAGTAATGAAAAAAAATAAGCGAAAAAATACCAACACCAATCTTTGCAAAATTTGTAAAAGTAAAATTACAGGAAGACAAGATAAAATATTCTGTTCCATCGAATGCAAAAATTCCTATCACGTAAAACTTAGAAAGGTCACCCATAAAGCTACCAAAAAAGTCGATACCGTTTTACATCGAAATAGATCCATCTTGCTTGAAATCATGGGTAAAAATGCCAAACAAAAGAAAGTCTCCAAACTAATCGTCGACAGAAAAAAATTCAACTACACTTATGTCACCAGCTACCACCTCAACAATCAAGGTAAAATGGTCAATCATGTCTATGATTTTAGTTGGATGATATTCAGTGATGAAGAAATTCTCATTAAAAGGAAAAATCAAACCAGACGGAAATAAGACACTTTCCTTTCAACAAGGCTTCGCCGTCGTAGAGTCGGAGCATTTCCAACTAACGGAATCAAATCCACTGAAATATCTAAAATCCACGGCACTAAGATATAAAGAACTCAAAACTATCCAAAATTTAGTGGCTTTACTTTATAATTAATCTTCCTATTGGTTTAAAATCTAGGGGCAATTCCAGAAATGACCCACACAACCAATGATATTCCGTACATTTGCGCAAGCCAAAACATATACTATGACAGACTTTAATTTTTCGCAAACCATTGCACAGCAGATTATCACCCATTATGTAGGGAATAAAGGTAAAGAAGAGGCATTGGCCCTTTCGGAAACGGAGACCTTACTAAGCGAAGAGACCCGTGATTATCTAATGGAGTATTTTCTTTCGCCTTTTAAGCCGCTTGATTTTTTGAGCTTTACACATCCCGTGGAGAAGGAAATGAATGAAATCTATCAGTTATCCAAAGAAATTTTTGCGCAAGCAGACCTACTCATTCCGCATTCCCAAAAAATGGCGAAGTTACTCTATAACCATTCCACCCATCCAAATATCAAACCTGGAGAATTCAATGTGGTCTTCTTTTCAGATATTGTTTATGCTGGGGAAGTGGTGAATGCTATTGGCCTTTTTAAGTCGGAGGAAGACACGGCTTTTTTGAAAATGAAATTGGAAGATGCTAATTATGCAATTGAACACGACTTTGGATATTACCTAAAAAGTATCGACAAGGCATGTATCGTTTTTGATGTAGATGAAGCGGAAGGGTATTCGGTTTTGGTGGTGGATAATACAAATCGAAGTAAAGATGCGCAGTATTGGATAGATGATTTTCTACAATTGAAGCCTCGCAGTGATGCGTATAATTTCACCAAAGATGTCATGCACGTAGCAAAGGATTTTGTGACGAAGCAATTGCCAGCAGAATATGAAGTGAGCAATACAGATAGAATTGATTTATTGAATCGCACCTTGGATTATTTTAAAAATAATGATAAATACGAAAAATCAGATTTTGAAGAAGATGTTTTTCAAGACCCTGCGATGATAGATTCTTTTCGGGTTTATGAAAGTTCTTATCGGGATGAAAATGGTGGGGCCGCTGCGACACAATCAACATTTGATATTTCCGATCAAGCAGTCAAAAAGGAAGGGAAGATATTTAAAAGCGTTTTAAAATTAGATAAGAATTTTCATATTTATATTCATGGCGACAAGAATTTAATTGAGAAAGGGGTGGATGAAAATGGCCGAAAATTTTATAAGATTTTTTATAAGGAAGAGAAATAGATATTGGCTGGAGAAATCTATATCATGATTGCAACGGATTCGGGATATGAAGGATTAACCACCTTAAATTTCAAGTCTATTACCGTCCGTTTTAAATAAACAATGATTAACACAAAGAGGGTCAGCGCTATGCGCTTTTTTTGTGTATGATATTCTGCCGCCCCTTTGGGGCTACAAAGAGGGGCAGCGCTATGCGCTTTTTTTGTATGATTTTCCGCCTCTTTGGGGTACAAAGGGGGCAGCGCTATGCGCTTTTTTTGTACGACAGAAGATATTATTTATAAAAGAGTGAATTATTAGAATTATTCATTATATTTAGACATATCAAAAAAAATACTATGGCTAATACTTACACTCAGTTATATATTCAGCTTGTTTTTGCTGTAAAGGGTAGAAAGAGTTTAATTCCGAAGGAACACAAAGATGAAGTCGAGAAATATTTCACGGCTTTAATCCAAGAAAGGGGGCACAAATTAATTGCAATTTATTGCATGCCCGACCACATCCATATTTTTATAGGCATGAATCCAGAGCAAAGTTTGTCAGCGCTAGTACAAACAACAAAAACAGCCGTCACCAAATTTGTTAAAAAGCAAAGTTGGATGCATGCTGATTTTTGTTGGCAACGAGGCTTTGGCGCATTCTCTTATTCCCGTGCCCATATTGATAATGTCGTAAAATATATCCTAAACCAAGAAGAGCATCATAAAAAGAAATCGTTCAAAGATGAATACATCCAAATTTTAGAAAAATTTAAAATAACCTACAGCGAAAAATATTTGTTTGAATTCCTAAAAGAGTAAGGATTTTTATTGGGAGACAAGGTATGCGTTGCCTGTACGGCTATTGTTTTTTGATTCGGGATTAGAGGTGGCAAGATTATCAATTTTACGTTATAATTAATCGTATCTTTGCACACAATTAAAACAAATCATGAGTAGTATTATAGCCATCGTCGGACGTCCAAACGTCGGAAAATCAACACTTTACAACCGTTTACTCGGCCAGAAAGACGCCATTATAGATGACTTCTCTGGGGTCACTAGAGACCGGAAATATGGAACCTCTGAATGGAATGGCAAAGAATTTACGGTCGTTGACACTGGAGGTTTTGTCGAAGGTTCGGATGATGTGTTTGAAACAGCTATCCGTTCTCAAGTTCATATTGCGATTCAAGAAGCAGATATCTTAATTTTCATGGTGGATACGACTACAGGTATCACAACCTTAGATGATGAGATTACAAAAATGCTACGCAAGGTCAAAAAACCCATTTTCCTAGTGGTCAATAAAGTGGAAAATTTGGAGCGCATGCTTCAAGCTAATGAATTTTGGGGACTAGGTTTTGAAAATACTTTTTTCATTTCTTCTTTGACTGGCTCTGGTACTGGAGACTTACTTGATGCCGTCAGTGAAATGGTCCTTGAAGATAAAATTAAAAAAGAGGACATGCCTAAGTTTGCAATTTTGGGTCGTCCCAATGCAGGCAAATCTTCTCTTGTAAATGCATTATTAGGGGAAGATAGAAATATCGTTACCGAAATCGCTGGAACAACTCGAGATTCCATTCATACCGTTTACAAAAAGTATGATATGGAATTTATGTTGATTGACACTGCTGGAATTAGGAAGAAGGCAAAGGTCAAAGAAAATTTAGAATTTTACTCTGTGATGCGCGCCATCAAAGCATTGGAAGAAGCAGATGTGATGTTGCTCGTCGTCGATGCAACTTTGGGCGTGGAAGCACAAGATATGAGTTTGTTTGGGGTTGCCCAAAAAAGAAATAAAGGAATCGTTATCTTAATAAATAAATGGGATTTGGTGGATAAAGAAACCAATACAGCCAGAGATTATGAAGCGATGATCAAAAAACGTATCGCTCCTTTTGACGATGTTCCTATTGTATTTATTTCTGCTTTGGACAAAACTAGGATTCACAAAGCCCTCCAAGCTGCACTCCAAGTTCATGAAAATAGAACTCGAAAGATTACAACAAGTAAACTAAATGAATTCATGCTTGATGCAATCGAACGGCATCCTCCGCAACCTTTCAGAGGCCGTTATCCAAAAATAAAATACGTCACTCAACTACCACTCTTCTATCCTGCTTTCGCTTTCTTTGCTAATACCCCAAAAGATATCAAAGAAAATTATAGAAACTATTTGGAGAATCAGCTTAGACAAAATTGGGATTTTACTGGTGTGCCTATTAGTATTTTTATTCGAAAGAAATAAGATATTATAGTTGCACCAATTATTAGTTCAGGTAAGGCTTTTATCGCACTATGACTCGTAAAGCATAGCTAGTAAATTCTTTGCAAAGATCACTATCTAGTTCACATAATAATTCATAAAACAGGCTTATTACTTCTTCTGAATTATAATGATTGGGATCATTTCTTGAAAATGATACATCATAAAAACAGCAGACTGATAGTCGCGCGAACTTCTTATTATGGCCATTATTTTGAAAACTATCGTGTAGGCTCCAGATTTTTTCTCGATGTAATTTATTAATTCTAATCTCATTGTCTGTACTTGAATCACAGACTCCATTGATGGAATCTAAAACTATATCCTTTACTTCACTATCTAAAGCATCGTCAGAAGAGATTATTAATTTTACAAAATTTCTAAAAAGAGCAATAACTTTAGCATATGAAATTTGCTCAATATTTAGTTTACCTTCTAAAATATTGTATTCATTCAAATCAATTCTACCTTCACACATTGTTTTCATTTACAATCAGAATATTCCTATAATTCACTCTTGTGACATCAATTCCCCCTCAGCTTCTTTAGGATTCGCAGGAGTAGAACCTTCCAATTTTAATTTAATGAATTTTGTTACAGCAACCATTTCAGCTTTACTCAGTGATTGCTTCCAAGAGATCATTCCTTTTCCAGAGCGACCTCCATCCCTAATCACTTGGTAAATATCCTGTTCTGTACCACCTAGGACAAAGTATTTGTCCGTCAAATTTGGACCGATTAGTCCTCCACCATCTTTCAGATGACAAGCTGCACAATTTCTAGCAAAAATGATTTCCCCAAAAGAAACTTGCCAATCTAATTCTGACAATGTCTTTTCTTGTGGCATGAGAATTTGCCACTGATTATCTTTAAAATCTAACTCAATCGTTTTGCTAAACACCAGGGTATCTTTGCCCATTCTTTTTCCGAAAGGAGTAATAGCTGTTTGCTCAATTAGGTATGACACCGTTGCCTTTGTTTCGGCTTTATTAAAACGAATAGCTTCTACTGACTTTAGTCTAACACTATTCGTTACATAAATTTTTTGGGAAGGATTTGATTCTTCTGACAAGTCAAATTCCTTATACTTCCGATTTGTATCCAGCACTTTTTTCCCGGAGAGATCCGTCTCTAGAACCATCAATCCTACGTCCTTAAATTGCTGAATTATTTTAATAGAATCATTAGTCAAAAGCACTATTTCAATCTTAGGATATCCAAAATGCTTACTAATAATCTCCGATGCTTCTCGCAAATCTGGCTTAGCCATTCCCATACTCAAGAGCACAATAGCTATACAACTCAACAATACTTTTTTCATTTTTTTTTTAATGTAAGGCAAAAATATCATTGCCCTGTAAAAAAGGAAGCATACATAATATGCATGCTTCCTTCATCAAAATTCTTATAAATTTAAAACTGCCTAGACAGATTTTAGATTCGCTCTCATAAATTCGGGGAGCTGCTTCAAAGCGGCTAATTCCCTAAATGTAATCTTCGTTTCTTTGGCCGGATATCCAAAATAAGATTTCTTGGCTTCCAAGTTTTTACTAACACCTGATTTGGCTAAGACAATCACTCTCGTCCCGATATGCACATTTTGAGCAACTCCAACTTGACCAAAAAGGATCACCTCGTCTTCAATTATTGTTTTTCCACCGATACCTACTTGCGCTGCAAACAGACAATTGCGCCCCACTTCAACACCATGACCGATATGGACCATACAATCCAACTTAGTTCCTTCTCCAATAATTGTATCTCCAGACACCCCTTTATTGATGGTACAGTTAGCAGCAATTTCGACATCGTTATGAATAATCACTCTTCCGCCAGAACGCCATTTGATATATTCGTCTGGCTTGCGTTTAAAATAGAAAGCATCAGAACCGATTACGGAACCTGATTGAATCGTCACATTATCCCCTATAATTGTATAGTCTTGGATGATAACACCCGCTTGGATATAGCAATTTTTACCGATAAGTACGTCGTTACCGATGACTACATTCGGCTCTATCACTGTTCCTTCACCAATCAACACATCATCCGCAATAGACACGGTCAATGGACGGAATGGGCGATAGTCCCTAACCAGTGAATCATAGGCCTGAAAGGGATCGTCAACAATGAGAATCGTCTTACCCTCCGGGCAAGGCACGACTTTGTTCAATATAATAATAGTAGCTGCAGAATCAAGGGACTTCTGAAAGTATTTTTCGACATCAGAGAACGTAATATCTCCAGGTCTTACTTTGTGGATTTCATTAATTCCAAAAGCTAGTTGGTCACTAGAACCAATAATATCAGCATTAATACGCTTTGCAATTTCTTTGACTGAAATCGGATTAGGAAACTTCATGTAAAAGTAGTTGTGTTAAAAGTAGTAATTGTGGCGTTATCTATCTTTATAGACTTGAATCAAAACGAACAATCTAAAAAAAAATTGGCTTATCATTTTTATTCCACCAAAAGACCGTTAACTCATAAATATAGCTATAAGACGTAAGACCCGAGTAAAAAGTTAGGCTAAAGCGTTATTTTCTGATAAATTGTCTGAAAATAGCGATCAAAGGCTTTATTTACCAGTTTTTCCCACTCTTCTTGCTACTTTTCCCTCTGCTTTTCAATAATTTTCTTCTGACTTTTCGCTCAGACTCTTCAACTGATTTTAGCCGTTGCAAGGCCTTCTGCTTCTTTTCTCCTCGTTGTTGGTCTTGCTTTTGATTTTGTTGGCCCGATTTGAATTGCTTATCCTCTTGACCTGGAGATTGATTATTCTCGCTTTGGTCCTCTTGCCTCTTATCTTTCTGTTGCTTTTGTTGTTGTTCTTTTTGCTTTTTTTGATCTTCTTTTTGGGAATCTTTTGAATCTTGACTTTGTTGATTTTTTTGATTCTTCTGGTCCTTATTATTTTGTTGTTTTTGTTTATCCTGCTTCTTTTTTATTTGAAGTGCTTTCGCCAAATTTCTACGAATAGCTGGATCTCTGGGGTTATTCCGTAAAGCCTCTTTTAACAACTCAATACTTTTTTCAATTTTATCTTTTTCCGTAAGGAGCAAAGTACCCGAATTATATAAAGCAGCGGCCCTATCTTCCTGATTATCAGCGGCATCAGCTGCTTGCGCAAAATAGTTTAACGCTTCTTTTTTATTCGAACTTTTTGCTTTTGCAACCCCTAAATTATACAAGGCTTGTGCATTATTTTTTTCTTTTTGTAAAATACTTTCGTAATGTTGTGCAGCTTCTTTATAATTTTCTTTTTTAAAATTTTTGTCTCCTTTCAAGAATTCTTTATGCCCATTTTGCGCAAGCGACAAATTAGCAAAAGACATAAATCCTATTAATAATATTGAGGCGCGTTTAGCTTTCGCAAAATTAAAATGACTCCCAAAAAACGAAAGTAATATCATTAATAAACCCGGCAATAACAAAAACTGATACATGCTAGAATATTCGTAAGTCGTAATATCAGAAAAGTTGCTTTCCCGCAAATGTCTAATTTTACGCAGCAAGGCATGTGTCTGAGAAATGGAAAAATATTTGCCCTTAGAACCTGCCAACTTTCTCAACGAACTCGTCTGTAGTTTTGTAATCACTTTATTTCCCGTTTTATCTTGAAAATAACCTCGTCCATCAGGAATCGGGACGCCTTGTTTAGTCCCTACCCCAACTGTGTAAAAAACAAGTCCAGCTTTATTAGCATCGAGGACGTCATTCGTTTCGAGTCCACTGTGATCCTCTCCATCAGACAAGACAATCACTCCCCGCTCCACCAACCTATCCTTTCCAAAATACTCCACTAAGGTCGCTACTAAGTTTGAAAAATCACTCCCTTGAGCACTGATTAGATTTGGTGAAGCTTCTTGAATAAAGGTCGCTACCGAGCCATAATTAGTAGTAAAAGGCATAGTCACATAAGCACCTTCCGCAAAAACGACTATCGCAACTCGTTGATTATCAAAGCCTTTCAATAGGTCCAAGCAAACCAATTTTGCACGCTCCAAACGACTAGGCTTCACATCTTCTGCCAACATACTACGACTGACATCCAGCGCAAAGATAACATCCCCTCCTTTTTTCTCAATGTTAATAGGCTTCCCCTGAATCCTTGGATTAATCGCCGAAATCGCCACCAAGGCAAAACCAACTAAAAACAATCCGAATTTACCTCCGACTTGCGGATTTTTGTCCGAAGCCATTGAACCAAAAACTTGAAGACCTTTTGTCCGAAACTGCTTGTACAATTTATGCACATACCAAAGTAGTGGCACCAAAAGTACCAATAAAAGATAAAAAGGGGATTGAATATCAAAACTATTGAGCATTACTTAGGGATTCATTTATTCAATTATGAAATTCTGTAATACAAACGTACAATTTTTTTTGATATTACGAATAAAACTGTGCGTATAAGTGTGTATAACATATTGCACAGTTTTTTAGAAAGGTAGGAAAAAGGAGGTTGAAAAAATTGTCGACATAGCCTGCTACGCCTCCAGGTATTGTCTCGATTAAGAACAAATTTGAAGCGGTTTATCCAAAATAAATTTATTTCAAAATCTTCAAATTTGCCCTTACTCTTCGGCAATTCCTTCCAACGTAACCTGCTATGCCTTATGTTTTGGGTAACATTAATTGCCAATGCTTCGCATTGGCTACAAAGGTGCCGCCCCTATGGGGCTTTAGCTTTTAAGATTTTTGATTTTAAAATTGGCACTTAAAATTGGCAGATATTCTCCATTGCATAAAAAAACTATTTCTTAATTTTGTGCAATATGTTATACACACTGCGTATAACTTAGTCATTTGGGAAATACCCGTGCCAAAAGGCTTCATCAACACGAAAGTCCTATTTTATTTGTTAACAGACTTTTAATCTAACCTATATATTAGGGTATATCAGAGAGAGGTTAGACTTTTGCAGGTAAACTTGCGTTCTATGGTAGATTTTTGCGCAAGCGAACCTTAACTGATTATAAAATAGATTTACATGAAATTTTGGACTAGCCTACTCCTCTTTATATTACTTTCTTTTGGTCTTTCTGCTCAAGCAGGATATGACATCAAAATCAAAGCCAAAAATTATGACTTTGACACTTTGGTCATTGGCTATAAATTTGGGAAGCAGCAGTATATCAAGGATACATTAGTTTCTTCCAACAAGAAGGACTTTCGCTTAAAAGGAACTGATACCTTAAAAAACGGCATGTACTTGATTGTATTGAAGCCAAAGAATGATTTTCTTGAATTCCTTGTGGACAAAGATGACCATAAATTTGCAATATCCTTTGATGCGAAAGATTTAGCTAATTCCTTAAGATTCAAAGGCTCTTCAAGTAACAAGGTATTTACAGAATACATGTCCTTCTTAAAAGGGCTTCGTCCTAGAGCCGAAAAACTTCGTGCAGACATCAAAGTTCAGGACTCTCTAAAAAATACAAAGGCCAAAGATAAGCTCTCAGCTGAATTGAATGGTATGGATAAGGAGGTCAAAGACTATCAACATAATCTTGTTAAAAAACATGCTGGTTCTCTACCCGCTATGATTGTGAAAGGGCTGACCGAAATTGAAATGCCTAAGTTTGAAGGAGATCCAAAAAAGATTCAAGAACAGCAATATTATTATTACAGAAAGCACTTTTTTGACAATTTGGATTTTACGGATTCTAGAAACTTATACACTAATTTCTTTGATAGAAAAATTCATTATTATATAGATAAAATTGTCCCACAGCATCCTGATACGATTGCCGTAGAACTGGACATGTTGTTAAAAAAGATGGAGCCAAATGAGGAGGTTTATAAGTATTACCTTATTCAATTTTTAAATGATTTTGCGGCTTCCAAGATAGTTGGTTTTGATGCGATCTATGTACATTTAGTTAAAAACTATTACGAGAAAGGAAAAGCACCTTGGGTCAATGAGGAGTCGATGGCGAAGATTGTTAGAGATGCAAATCTACTGGAACCTGTCCTGATTGGCAAGACCGCACCGAACATCACGCTATACGACATGGAAGGAAATCCGCGGTCCGTTTATGATGTGGACAAGGACTATACTATTCTTTTCTTTTGGGCTCCCGACTGTGGCCATTGTAAAAAAGCTGCACCCTTTTTGGTTAAATTCAACAAGCAATTTAAGGATAGGGTTGCAGTTATTGCTATCGGCAATGACATCGGCGCAGAAAAAGAAAAACATTGGAAAGAAGCCATCAAAGAACATGAATTTAATGATATGATTAATCTTGCGGACTTCAAATACACTTCCAGATTCAAGACCAAATACAATGTCAAATCTACACCCACTCTTTACATCTTAAACAAGGATAAAAAAATTATCATGAAACGGATTCCTGCTAAAGACTTGTCTGAAGTGATGGAGGAATTAATCAAACGGGAAGAAAAGAAGGAAAAGAAATAGCACTATCTTTCTCTCCCAAAAATGGGGCTGCCACTCTTGGTAGCCCCATTTTTTTTTGCTTAAGCTTATCCTTACGAAGTAGTTCGAAGCGTTTTCGCTACAATTTTCCTTAATCAAATAAGCTTTCAAAAAGCTGAAGCCCTAGCATTCAAGATATACCTAAAGCCTAATTTTTTTCGTTACTTTAGCACTAAACACTCAAAATTATAGGCTTATGTCAAACACAAGGTTTTTATTAGTGGCAATGTTTCTAGGTCTTTTTTTGCCTGCAAAGGCGCAATATTTTGGGCGCAACAAACCACAATACGAGAAGAAAAATTTCAAAGTAGTTGAGACCCCCCACTTTCGAATTTACCACTACTTGACTAGCCCAAAAGCCATTGACTTTGTGGCCAATGAAGCCGAAATGTGGCACAGTGCCCACTTTGATATCTTTCAAGATACGCTCCAAGGTTTGAACCCCGTCTTGGTGTATAATGACCACCCAGATTTTCAACAAACGACCGCAATCGGAGGCAGTATCGGTGTCGGTACAGGCGGTGTAACAGATGCTTTCAAACAAAGAATTATCTTTCCGTATGCCATGTCCAACCAACAGACACATCACGTTATCGGTCACGAAATGGTACATGCTTTTCAATATAATCTAGTCATCTATGGCGATTCCACCAATCTCCAAAACCTCCGTAATCTCCCACTTTGGATGACGGAAGGACTTGCAGAATATATGTCTATCGGTCGGCATGATGCGCACACTGCGCTTTGGATGCGGGCAGCTGTACTCGAAGATGATGTTCCAGAACTTAAGAAATTAGATAATCCAAAATATTTTCCCTATCGTTGGGGACATGCTTTCTGGGCTTTTGTGACGGCTAAATATGGCGACGAAGCTATCCGTCCTTTGTATCAAAACACTGCAAAATTTGGTTTGGAGAATGCCATTCCTTTGACCTTGACAACGACATTAGATTCGTTGTCTGATGAATGGCAAGCAGCTATCAAATCAAAATTTGGCACCGATATTAAAGACAAAAAGAAAAATCATTATGGCAAAAAACTCCTTACGGAAAAAAATGCTGGCCACATGAATATCGCTCCCAGTCTTAGTCCCAATGGTCGCTATCTTGTCTTCCTTTCGGAAAAAGAATTATTTTCTATGGATTTATTTTTAGCGGATGCAAGGAGCGGAAAGATTTTGCGCAAGCTGACGAGTACGGTTAGAGATGGGCATATTGATGCTATTAATTTTATGGAATCATCTGGAACTTGGTCACCTAATAGCAAACAATTTGCGTATATTGTCTATGCCAAAGGTCAAAATAGACTTTTAATTAAAGATGTCGAAACAGGCAAGACCATCAAAGAAACAGAGTTAAAAGGCATTCCCGCTTTCTCCAACCCAGCTTGGTCTCCTGACGGAAAATCTATTGTCGTTTCTGGTTTAGTCGAAGGACAAATTGATTTATATTCCTTTAATATTAAAAATGGAAACATCACTCAATTAACAAATGACACCTATGATGAAATACTTCCTTCTTGGTCTCCTGACGGAAAATACATCGTTATTTCTTCCGACCAATGGAGCCAAAAAAATAAACGGACACATGGAAAATGGACACATAATATCACATTATTAAATGTAGCAACAGGCCAAAAAGAAGTTCTACCTATTTTTAATACTGCCGATAATTTGAACCCTGTTTTTGACCAAAATAATGATATTATTTTCCTATCCAATCGAGATGGTTTCCGAAACATGTATCGCTATAATTTGGATTCTACCAAGGTACATCAGATGACCAATTTAGCCGTAGGAATATCGGGAATCACGCCCTATGCGCCGACCATTTCGGTTTCTAGAAAACGAGATCGAATCATCTATAACACGTTCAAAGAAGGCAAGTATCAAATTCGTCAAGGTAAGATGGAGCAATTTCTAAATCAAGAAGTAGCTCTCGACGATGTGCACCAAAAACCCGCACAACTATTTGAGCCTGAACCAGATGCGAAGCAAATCATCGACCCAAATTTTGATAAATTTGATGGTTTCCAACCAATCGACCCATCGCTTTTAGTTTCCACAAAATTCAAAACTAAATTTAAATTAGATTATTTGGCCGGCTCTGGTGGTGCTGGAATCGGTACGGGTAATTTTGGCACGACAACTGGGCTTGCTGGCGGTATTCAAGCACTTTTCACAGACATCTTAGGTCGGCACCAACTCACTTCTATCTTGGCATTGAACGGAGAAATTTTGGATTTTGGTGGGATGGCTACTTATGTCAATCAAGCAAATAAATTAGCTTGGGGAGCGACGATATCCCACATCCCTTATCGCTCTGGTCGTTACTATCGTGGCGTACGAGATACAATTAATTTGAGTGGTCAAAAAGTACCTACCATCAAATATTCGTTAGACATCCAACGACTCTTTGAAAATAAAATCGGTGCATTTATTTTCTATCCTTTTTCAACCGTGATGCGTGTAGAAGCTGGCGCCAATTATAATCGCTACGGTTATAACATCACCCGCTACAATACTTACTACGATGAAAGTGGCTACCGAAATTATGGGCAAGAAAAGGAACGATTAGATTCGCCAGATGGATTTAATTTATCTAGTGTAAGTACCGCATTGGTTGGAGACAATTCCAATTTTGGATTGACCGCTCCATTGAATGGATATCGTTATCGTTTTGGGATCGAACAAGATTTTGGTAAATATCAATTTGCCAATGTCACTTTAGATTACCGTCGATATTTCAGAATGAAACCCATTACATTTGCCGTAAGGGGATTACACTTTGGGCGATATGGTCGCGATGCGAAGAGCCTCTACCCCATTTATTTGGGCAACCCTTCTTTGATGCGTGGTTTCTACCAATTGGATCGAGCCACTTTATACAGGACCTTGGGAAGTAAAGTCGCTGTTTTCAATGCAGAGATTCGTTTACCTTTCACAGGGCCCAAACGCCTTGCCTTGATCTCCTCCAAATATTTCTTAACCGATTTCAATCTCTTCTTCGATAGTGGAGTCGCCTTCGATAATCGCGAACAATTTAAAGACGAATTCAAAGGAACAACCACCGACCCACTAAACTTAATGAGTGTCGGTGTCTCCTTTCGGATAAATCTCTTTGGCGCTTTGATCATCGAACCGTATTACGCTATTCCAATTGGTGAAGATGTGAAACATGTTAAGCGTGGTTTTGGGCTTAACTTTCGACCTGGATGGTAAACCCCTAAACACGAGCGAAGCGAGTACTATTGAACCATAGTACTCCGCCCATGTTGATAATACAAACTAACTAGCATGAAAAAAATCCAACTATCCAGCCTCCTACTAATTGCGTTTTTGTGGTTAACACCCAAGCTGCATGCCCAAATGACCGCCACCGAAATCGACCAAATCGTGGAAAAAGCGATGACCGAATTTACCATGGCTGGTTGTGCTGTAGCAGTGGTCCACAAAGGAGAGATTGTCTTTGAGAAAGGCTATGGAATCCAATCCATCGTAACGAAGGAAAAAGTGAATGAGCATACTAATTTTGCCATCGCT
>JAUTBZ010121888.1:0-15969 GCA_032361785.1 Lepetodrilus galriftensis
TCTCTCTTAGTCTGTCTCTCTCTCTCTCTATCACTCTTTGTTATCTCTATATTTATATATTTAATATCTCTCTCTCTCTCTCTCTCGCTCTCTCTCTCTATCTCTCTCTGTCTCTCTCTCTCTTTATATATCTATATATCTCTCTTTCTCTTTGTATCTATCTCTCTATCTCTCTCTATATATATCTCTATCTCTCTCTCCCTCTCTCTCTCTTCTCACACTACTTTTCTATATCCATATTCATCTATATATCGCATTATACATCTTTTAGCTTTATTTGTGTTTAGTTGCATCCTCTCTCCCTCTCTTCCTCTTTATACATATATGTCTTCTTACTCTCTATCGTCTAAATATGACTCCATTAACTTCAATAGCAACTGACATATAGTTCATTATTAAATATCTTCATTGCTTCTAATGTCAAAGTTGCATGGCAGTATTAAGACCATTCTGCTCTTACTTGTATCGCTATTCAATCGCTGGTCTATTTCCATCAGGCTGTTCGCCGGCTATATCATGCTTCACTACATGACAACATAAGCAGCAGTTGTCTACCTTTCTTCCTTCAACTTTGTGTTCAGTTAAGTTGACAGTCGGGGGAAAAGATTTCTACTCGATCAATACCAAGATCCTATCGCGTCCCCTTTCTTTTACATCATTGTGAGGTCATATCTCCCTTTCAGCTCCATTTCCCGCAGTTTCTCGCCCGTGCACTCGTCTATCAGAGAACTCAGAAGTTCACAAACGACACCTCCGAATGTAGACCATTAACTGTGCCTGGACGTGAGGGAGTTGCACCGTGCACGTCGACGTATTGGCGGCGGACATGAAACGGAGAGGGCAGGGAGGTCAAAGACGTTGACGCAGATAACGTAGATTAACGCAGAACACAGATGTAAAGATGCCTTATTGAAACAATCCTTGTAGATATGGACACGCGGGTATGTCTGGATGCATTGCGGCGGAGCTTCCATCATTGCATCGCCATGGGAGGAGCCAGGGTCGCTTTCTATGTTTCTATTCATCATCTCTCCCATGGTACTATTACTCCAGAAAGTAATCGCTTCTGTTTTATCTTAAATAGGTTTTTCTGTCTGAAGACCAGATCAGTTGAGTGATTGAGATTGCGTTCATGCCAAAATGAACGGTAAGAAAGTTTCGTTTGCAGAATAAAACGTCGGATCTATTTACCGCCTTCATCCATCCTGTGCGGCGCTTCACGCAACTTGTGTAATATTCATATATCATCGTATACTTCAGCTGCACACGCTAGCTGGAATTCATTGTACGTCCTCAGTATATTATGCGTAGAAACTAAATTCAGATTGTTTGAATGGATCATTGTCTTGCACCTTTAACCATTCAAGCTGTTAGTATAGTATACATATGTATTATAAACTCTACAGTGTGACGATATAGAACACGGTAGTGTCGTGTGTGTGTGTGCATGTGTGTGTGTGTGTGTGTGTTCGTGTGTGTGTGTGTGTGTGTGTGTGTGTGTGTGTGTGTGAATGAATGAATGAATGAATGCTCTTTATTTCCTCCAATTGGTGTTCGGAGAGTACAAGACAAAGTGTTCAAACCGGTTAGAATCTAGATATACTGCGCACCATATATAGCACGTGGTAAATGCCACTTTTCAATGGATAATCCCAAGTCGACATACATCAGCCAACACGTAACTTTATAAAGTGTTTTGTATTGCTATGTTTCTGTATAATGCAAATGTATTCGACATGGTTCACCCCATGCCTTCGATCTTGCATACAGCTCAATGTGTCATATTGTCATGGACTGACACACCCAGACCTTGTTCCTATTAATGTTACGTATGCAACGTGGCCCCCACGGAACCGGCTCTTCCCAGTGTGTTCCACCTAGCTGTAGGTGTGTGAGCTAGGAGTTCTCTTGAAGTCTCCGCTGATGGAGGACTCAGACAAGGTGCTCCATTAATCCTGCTTTATCACTTGTTGCTCTGTCGGCCCTCCACCCAGCAGCCATCAACAACCTGTAATTGCCAGCTTTCTATCACCGTGCTGCTTGGACCCTCTCCAGCAGGAGCTGGCTAATTGTTTGCTAGGTATGACGGCACTGCATCATAACCAGTGACGATACCCACGTGGGAACCTTCTGATCACGTGGCAGAGACTCGTGTCTTCAATACAGAACAAGAGAACGGGAGGTTTTCTATTGTGGCACGTACATGCGGTATGATGTATGATAAGTGCGGCATTGGACGGTAGATATCTGGACTGTGAAGCGTACTGGGCAATTGTAGGACGATAAATCACAAAGCAGGGGGCTGGACGGATTACAACACTGTATTCTCCCGACTCCCGGGGAACCTAGTTATCCAGGAGCAAAGCTTTTCTGTCAGCTTCTGTAGAGCACTTGCTGATTGCTTCACCGTCGGAGAGCTATGTCTTAGTCTGCATTCAGAGCACGTCGAGCGGCGAGAGGAGTCTTTGTACTTGTCTATGAAATGTGGACATCACCTCTGGTCTCCTCCACCAATCATCCCGGGAAGATTTCCACCACGACCACCTCGTAACCTCACCTGACATCCAGATCTCATCCTCTCCAGGCGCTCAAGCTCCCTCCGACTCTCTACGACTCCTGCCAATAAGTGTCCGCAATTCAATAAGTCAATCTCTCCATTCCTCCGATATGTCCGTGTGTGTTCCTACCAAATATTCCGTGCGATTCCTCTCTAAGCCGAGTCGTCCCGGACGTCAGAACACGCGTGGCGTGGTAAACATCCTCAGTCGGGCTATCCAGTGTGTCGGTGAGATACAGATATTCAACAAACGCCAATTCAAAGCAATACGAGCTGTCAATCTTCTAGATGGAAATACGTGTAGACCGAGAGGAAACGGTTCGTTATGGGTTATCCTTATCATTTCTGACATGCGTTTACAAAATCGATAGCTAGGCAGTGGTATTTACAGGCAGCTCTTTACTTAACAGCTGACGTCAGAGAATGAGGTCATGATTTGTTTTCTTCCCAATTAGAAGAGTTGCACTTGTTTATTTACTCACCACACAACACATGTATATATTGAAATGCATATGGTGAAGTCTCACAGTATTCCTCACGCTGAAGTGTTGAGTAATAGTGATACATTGCTACATAGCTGGATACTTTAGATGTAAACAAAGATATAGTATTATGTACAGATATATAGAAAATAAAATAGATGTTTTGTATTTCTAAACGTATCAAACATGCGAACAAAATCGACATAGATACGTTTGAGAGGGAGCACGAGTTATAAGACAAGTAGTTTCTATAACTGCAAATCTAACATTTAATTTTCCACAAAAATGACGTATGATAATGAAAATCATCCGATATGCCATCATATGGCTTTCGTAGCTAGGCGATCTCTGCTATTTGATCTTCATCCTAAAAGAATGGAGATTCTCGGCAAATTCTAATCTAACGAGTTGGAAAACAAGCTTTTTGAATGATGTAACTGATAGTTTTGACGTCAGCGAATATTGTTAGCGGAATAAATGGAACACAAGCTCTCATCACTGGCCTAGTGTTGCAGTCATTGGATAAACCAGTTGGTTGCCTTAACATGGTTAATCAGCATACATTATATGTATTCAAATAAGTATCATTTGTCACGATATGTTCAGCTGGGCCCATATTCTCGAAACTTCGTAAGTCCTAAGAAGTTCGTAAGTACTAAGAATTTGCCTAACTGGTTTTCTGCTCATGTTATTTTTTTTAAGAGATCTTTTCTCACTAAGAAATTTCGAGAATACGGGCCCTGGTTTCTAATAATTAAATGCACGAGAATGGAGATGTTCTATTAATAGCCAGAATATTTGCTCAATCCATAATAACATTTGTAATAATTATAATTACAATAATAATAATAATAATAATAATAATAATAATAATATTAATGTCATTATTGATGATAAAGATGTTAATGATGATGATCGTGGTGGTGGTGGTGGTGCTGCTGCTGCTGCTGACGATGATGATAATGATGATGATGATGATGATGATGATACTACAACAGGGTAATAACAATTTGGTATGTGTGTACTCAGTGTACATGCTAATCTGCAAGTCTACCTCAGCCCACTCCAGTCTGAGATACATGCACTCTCCCCGGGTGATGAGGACATCTGTCAGCAGAGACACTTCAATGACCTGGCGATGGACGTAATTGTCCTCAGTCCTGCTGACAGACTGACTGACTGAGAACATACGGGTCTCGCTGCCGCGGTGCTTGGCCATGTCAGTAAGACACTGGTCGTCTGATGGATAGACGGTGGCGGTGCTTGAGGTGGCCCTCCTGCAACAGCTGGTGGAGGTCCTCTAGGGTTCTCTGTGGACCCCGCTAACGAGGTGCGAGCCCCGAGGACCCTCCGAGGACCCTCCACACGTCCGAACCCCTCTCTCCAGACCCCCTCGCGGGGATTACACTGTAGAGTAAATATACATATCGATTTCCATCTCTTCGTCAACTGATTTCAAAGAGTAGCACCAAAGGCTCTCGTTCTATGAAGATTAGAGATGTTTGTGGATGTGTCCTGTGGTGGACACCCATTACCTACTGATCCTCGGATCATATTTAGGACACCCGTATCTCAATTGCCTTATGTCATCGTCGTACCTGCTTTAGTTACTAATATTCCTTTGAACTATCGATCTGTTATTATGAGAAATGCAGGTCAGATATGCACAGCCATGTCAGCAATAATGCAGCATATTAACTCTAAAAATGTACAGGCGGAAAGACTAGTCTGGGTTAACTCTACGTATGCCCCTCTTCCGGTCTCGTTGCCATGGTTTCCTTTGTTCTAAGTCTACTTGTATATCTGGATACACCTAAACTTTCTCTAATATCAGAAATGAACCTATACTTTTTTAAATCATTAATTCTTTCAATTTGGAGAAAGTGTACGAATATCGGAAATACATGTACACTTTCCCTACATCGAGTTGTGCCCGAACCTGGGATCGAACCAGTCTGGTCATCAAAACAAATCATGATTCCACAGTCGCTACCACTTGACCAAATAGCTGACTGAAGATAAGACTATCATTTATCTAGCTATGACTGATTCAAGAAGGTCACGTGTCTATGATGTCACGTACACATGCTAGAAAAAATCCACGTGCAGCACGAAATAATTGTTCATCCAAAAGCATAAACAGTTGATGAAGAACCCCATGGGTGATCTGGCGGGTCGGTGATCCATTATAACTATGTTATACATTTATTTTCTCATAAATTACATAGATTTTACATTTAAATTGTATGGCATGTAGTACTCAAACGGAAGATGGGTATGAGACAGTTACATCCACCCTTTCCTCGGTGTATCGGTCAATAGGGAGCGTAAGTGGTGGGGGCAGCACGTAAACTAGTGCAAATGTGTTGCTCTGCGCTTCGCACATACACCACTACACCTGCAGTAAACTGTAGGAACAATAGTCATGACGTAATAATGGGAACAATGTTTTTTTCTCAACTGGTTCTTAATGAATGCGCAATTATATGAGCTTGCCGCTTATTCTCGTAGTAATTGTCATTATTGGAAGCCTCCTGCCCCCGGAAGTCAGTTTCACAATGAGGCTCCCACCATTACTGTCACGCCCTATATCCCAACAGTTTTGGTCGTGATGCCTCCTCGGCTTCCGCCTCTGCCAATAGTCGACCATCTCATTGAAGTGCAATTTAACAAAGAGCGTGATCCCAGACATTATATCAGCTGGGATATTGACTTAACTTTTCATTTACCCATATATCAGAAACGTGACGCGCCGTTGAATCCCATACTCTTCCTTCCTTCAGTCTGCCAGCTTCTCAATGACACTGGCGCTATGTGCCATCAGCAGGAAGGGAGATCACTCCGATACGTTCCCTTCTCCAGTGTCACTGCATGAAAGGGCTCTAATAAGATCAAGCTATGTAGATTTCTAGTATTAGGCGATAGGCATTCTAAATATCGACTTACCCCTTGACCAAACGATGTGACGATGTCGGATAACGCTTCCATGTATATTCTGATATGGACTCCAATGTTGATCAGATACCTACAATCTGATGCTCGTTCGGTATTCCTCACCAACACCACCTAACCACCACCCCCTTACAACCACCCATCCCCACCAAAAAACAATAACAAATAATAAAAACTCTACCCCCTAAACCCGCACCCCGTCCCTCCCCTAGGATATCCTCTTAACATGCCCAGTGCGGCGAAGCACACCGCAGATCTATTTTGCTGTTTATTATTTAATAATTTGAGCCACTGGCTTCTTGTAACCAGCAAGGCTACAAAAACATTACTGTTGATTAGATCTGCAAAGTTGTTATGGAAAGCAGTGCATAGCTCGGGGGTCTCGGAGAATTGTTCAGAGACCCAACTCCGCGCAGGAGGGCAATACTAATAACGTGAAATTCATATTACTTAAGATAAAATCAATAACATATCTCACACTAAGCATTCATTGTTGGAACTTCTACGCTCACATAGAAACTACCTGAATGTTAAAAAGGTTTCTTAGTCATACGAAAAACGTGCTTATGACAACAATCTGAGAATAAGACATCTAGCTGTAAAGAACCATGCGGAAAAACGTACTGTGTGTAATTACTATAGCTATAATCAATAGAGGGAGGCCCCAGGCGTTGATGTAATATTAAGCTGTCATCAGGAAAGCAGTACACAACTCACAAGCAACATTGTTCCCTTCCCCGTTGTATTTCATTAAAATGCCAAAGCTTAGAGAATTACTGCATCATTTTACATTAAATTCTACTTTCTGTTTTCTACCACTAAAATGTACAATAATGCAATGCAAGTTCTGAAAGTCGTGCGTAAATATTTCAACTAATTTTATTATTATTACAAATTGGTATATTTACATAAACGTATATATTCATATATTTTTCACACTACGGCAGGTAACACAGCCTGTAACACGTGTAGCATTGTGTGCTGCAGTAGACCTGCGAACAGATGAACATTAACAACAGCCGCTACAGTGCATCACATCCTATTATGAAGGGAAACTTCATTGGAGATTGATACGGGGTCTAATTAAGCTTGTTCTGATGCCAGCGTACCTATGTTTTATTGTCCATTGGATGACGGTCTCATGTGACTGGTAATACTACCCATGTTGATAATTACTGCTACAGCCTCGTCCATGTAAAGAGTTGTACCCTAGTATTGTTTAGGATTAAAATACTGAATCCGTAATCCATTCCTCAATAAGGTGCATAGATAAACTGCTGGGTGTTCATGAAATTAATAGTTAGGTTTAGGATAACCATATTAAAACGTATCCAATAAGATTGGCGCTTGCTTTCCTGAACTGGAAGTGGACACTTAACCTTATCATTAGGAAACGCCAAGCCAGTTGTACATGAACATTTAGGTTCCCTTATTATGAAAACCATGGTGGCATCCCTCCATGTCTTTAAGGGTTTATATTTCAAACCAGGGCATTAGAACCGGGCAGCTGTACTCCACATCACGCTTTATCGATACTATTCAGTCTGATATCCTCCTATTGGCGCTGCCAGGAGCAGATAAAGCGCCATTACCAGTGTAAGCCGACCTAAGCTCCCCACACCGAACCACCTGTTTGCTGGTGACAGTCGCGATCCCAGGAGACCAGATCCAAGTGACAAGTACCATTAGTTTGATAATGGCCAACTCTACACACCATCACAGTCTCGTAGCACCTCGCGTGACGTGTCCAAATGACTAGGCCCGTATGTCCACAGAGCTGCGACATGGGTGTTTCCATCGCTAAGCGAGTTTCACTCTGAGAACAGCAACACGTCTTACTGTAATACGATTGTCGGGAAGGTCTGACAACTTGTTTAACTTTCTTATCAGTGTTCTCCTAAATGTACTTAAAGCTTCAAAGTCAGCAGTGAAGAGAACGTGCATGTAGTATATATATATTGAAAAGGTGGTACTTTGATTAAAACTATTTTCAATATCTCCTCAACTTGTGGTCTGCATAATGTTAACTGTCACTGTCCATAGAATAATTCAGTATGTACATAAGCTGGTCTCATGTTCCGATATGTTAACAGTACGTGATGTGTTGATACTGATAGTAAATGCATGTATAACCCTGTTACGTGTAGCGATGCAAGTGTATATGTGTCCTGTAGCTGACGTTGATAAGCAATTCCCATCCGCGAGACGCAGATATATGTCTACTTATTATCCACTGACAGACACTTGGTCTGCGGATGGGCATTTACTCGACGTTTGGTCATAAAGAAATAAGATACATAATCTACATATGTATATTTGAACTGGGACATACAATGATCGATGTAAAACCTTCAAATAACGTATTTATACCTTCATGGCATTTCAACTAAATTATATTGATTGATGGACCAAAGTTGCTTAGATAATTTGGACGACCAGCATTGACATTTTACACATAATCTATTTGCGGAAACCTTGAAGCCAAACGATGTATAGAAAGGAAGAGTGTTACGAAAAACGCAGAAATCCTGCGGATTTTCTTTGTGAGAACAATGTCAATGCCATGTATTATTTTTCTTTTAGTTTATATTTCTTTCACCAAAACCTATGCAGTACTTACCAATTCACAGCATAGTCTCTAATCCTAGTCTCTAATCAACTACAATAGCATTACATCACTGCCCTTCACACCCATCGCCTCAACTACAAACACATCACCACGCACCACCTTACCACTCACTGCAGCATACACAGCATTGACGTCCATCCACCTACCACCATGTTATACTTCACATACACACGTTCATAACACACCACCTCCCCACCATACAGTACATGATCACTACGTCACCATCCACAACCTATACTGCAGTACAGCCAACCTGGAGTTAAGATTAGCCTCGGTAATGCATGTTCTACTCTGGAGCTTATTTGAACATGCACTGGTCGTTGAAGCGAGAACCAGGAGTAAGTAGAACGTTGATGCGGGAGACATTTACTAAAGAACACGCTCAGATATGTCTCCGTGTATTTACGTCCAATATCTCAGCCCAGCTCGCGATGACCACGTTTCTTCTCTTGTAGGTTCCTAAGAACAGGGAACGTACATTTAGCTGCAACACTTTCTCCTGTATTCTGAAATACGTCAATTACAGAACTTTCTAGTGCCAATAATTGCTCAAGTAAGAATTAGTGTCACAGAAATAAACCACTAGCTTTCTCTTCTGAGCGTTTTTCCGAGCTTAATTATCACGTCTTTATATTCGTGCTCTGTGAGTATTCTGGTTGAGAAATGGTACGCACTGTACATCGTACATAAGCGCTATAGGAAATATATGGAGCTTCGTGTATATGAAGTCAGCGAAAGCATTGAAAGTTAGACAAGCGTTGAAGATTTTGGAAATATATGGAGCTTCGTGTATAGGAAGTCAGCGAAAGCATTGAAAGTTAGACAAGCGTTGAAGATTTTGGTATGCATCATGTGCATGTACACGTATTTTTCTCATAAGTATTTTAGTAAAATACATTCATTTAAGCACTTACTTACTGAGTAGATCTTCAAGACATATATTCCACATGTATGCCATAGGCGTAATTACTACCACGTATATTGACAGCATCAGGACGTAACAGACACATCGAATTTCACTTAATTTCATTTATTTCTGAACAACTCTGACTAGATTGAAAAACCTCAACTCCCGTTTCCAATAAGTTTTCTCTAAATAGCGGCATCCTTGGCCATAGAAAGCTGTCCAATCTGTAAACTCCGCGGTCTAGTTAGAAGACGTGGCAACATAGACACGTCTATAGGCGCTGTCAGGTAACCTGGCTTGACTGGGCGGAGGCAGAGACGAGATCCGGGGTTGAGGCGACCAGCACAACCTGCTGTAAGACCTGGCGGGCTGAACACCGGCGTCAAGTCATGTTCCGGTCTTGTTTTCATTCATTAGTGCTAGTGCTACGTTACTCACTTCGATCCGTCGGTTATCTGGAAAACCTCTTGCCATCAATTCTACTTAAAGTAAATCTAAGACTTGTACTCAGACGTTATGTAATGGCGCCTCGTTGACTGAAAGACTGGGCGTGATGTTCAAGTGAAACTGAGAACGAAAACGGGGACGCTTTTAGACTATTGCGTCTAAATAATAAATATCACTTTTAAACCCAAATGGATCTTATTACAGTACAGCCAGTGATCTCATCGGTTAAATTTAAATTGAATTTTGTAAAAGTTTACGGTAGTAAGGACAATAGTATCAGTTTCCAGTAGGAACATAGTATCATTTTCTAGGAAGCAGAGAGATTCTCGTCAGGAACTGCGATCTGACAACAGGTTGTAAGGTCAAGGTCAGCATCAAGGTCACTGTGACTACAGCTGCAGTGCGCGCTCTCATCTGTCTTGCTTGTATTTCCACACTTCTTACATCCAAAATTATATTTCTGTCTTGAAAACCTTTCCACGTGTCCAACCGTCACTGTTAAATTATTAATTATTTCAATTACGCTCTCAAATCATTTTGAGCCTCTAGTCATACTTCTATTTGAAAAACAAAAGGAATGTAGTTAGTTTCACAACTTGGCTTTTAATACGCGCTCATCATTTTCTTATGCAACTAAATGGAATGTTGAAGCGCCAGCGGACAGAATCCTGAGTGGAAGAACGTGGGTGTCGACAGATCCTTCCTTCCTTTCCTCAGCTACGCTTCACGAAAGGGTCGTACCGGTAGTCTGGGCGTAAATGGAGGCTTCCTGCCGTGTTACGACCACGACGCACGCCCTCATTTACGCAGTACGACGCTTTCGTGAAGAGCAGACCCTCCTCAGTCGACCAGGAAGAGCTCGTCCATTGATTTCGTAGCGTTGCCTCGGGAGGACTCTGCCAGAAGCTAAATTACGCCATCACTCTCTTGTAAGTCGGTGTCCCCGACCAAAGATATAATGTCATTTAAACTCTAGTTAGGGAGCCTAAGCACACAAATATTTCACGCGAAAAGTAGCGTAATAATGACGCGGCAGAAGCTCGTGCGGTGAGATGTTGACACGGGATCGACTAAATGGAGACTGACAGGAGAGGACTACTTAATCATTAGGCCATTGAAGCATACCACCGGTCATCATTGGAGCATACCACGGATCATCATAGGAGCATACCACGGACCATCATTAGAGCATACAGCGGACTGTCTCCATCTCCAGTATCGTACTCGTGGTATCGTCTTACAGCAAATACAGAAGCGCTATACTTCAATGTCATCTTTAATCCATTACATTGTGAGACATATTTGATTACATCCATCAACCTGCAGTAGCTATGCATTACGCCAAAAAATAAATGTTGTGTTGGATTCCAGGATTTTTGTGAATACGACGGAATAGAATGATGATGAGTTGGTTGGTGTGGGAGGGTTGGTTGGTTGAGAGTGTTGTGTTACGTGGATTGGGGTGTGGATTGAGTTGTGTGACGCGTGTGGGTTCATGGATTAAGTTGTGTGACGCGTGTGGGTTCATGGATTGAGTTGGGAAAAAGGTTGTGTACATGCGTTTTGGGGGGTGTTGGGGAATTGGGTTGTGTGTGTGAGATTTGGGTGGGTTGGGGAATTGTGTTCCGTGTATATGATGTGAGGAGATTGGGAAGTTGGGTTTTGCCATGTGGATGGGGTGGGGAATTGGGTTGCATGTTGGGAACGAATATTGAATCGGTTTGTTTGATTTTGATGGGTTCGTGAATGGGGCTCTGTGATTTAATTACATTGGCGGATAGGGTTTTATGGTGGGATTTGTAATTTGGAAAAAGATACGAGTTTATGTGATTATGAATGCCATGGGTTATAGTGTATTTTGGTAAGGAGGGGTGGGTGGATTGGCGAAAGATGGCTTATTGTTATATATCCTGGAGGTTAAACAATGTTTCACGGGTTGAAGTTGGGTTTGAATCCTTTCAAAGTGTGATACTTGAAATATTGGACGTGTACGATGTTGTTTCTCAATCATCGGAATAAAGATTTCTCACTCAATGAACAAAGGCTAAAAGCGTACATATTTCATGGAGAATAGACTTTCCAATTCACATTTTCGTTTTATTTTCATGGAATATGGCCGCCAGTGTGTATCTACTTCCAGTGGGATATGACAGATAGGCAACCAGATTTAGTATTTACTTCTTACCCATGCCCCAGCTGGACATCCGGGTCATATTGTCTATAGCCGAGCGACATTATATTTAAACAGACATTCACGGTGAAAGTTGGTAATATTTGTATTAGCCAATAGATGGCTGTAATCAGAATGGTTTCATTGTGAAGACGGAGAATTGCATCTCTACTGAGACATAGATCGATGTGCGGCACTACAATGCAGTAGTTCTGTGTTAGAAGTTGATACTACCACGCGTGAACTGAATCTAATAGTGTGTTTTTTAGAATATTAGTTATGGTATGTACACAATATCAATATTGCTGTCATAGTATGGATGTGTTAAACCTACATGATTGCTAAGCCCTCATATTATCAAAATACATCTAAATATGAACATAGCTACACATTTGCACCTTATTTTAGTTACTAGTACATGTATACTAGAACAACTCAATCTGTCAGATGATTGTCGTACTGATTGTCCTGATGCCAATGCGACGTTTACTGGTCACATTATATGCACCACAATCATGACAAACACTATGTGTCATCCTGTGTTAATATGGTTACGTCAGGCGACATGATATACAGACTCGCCGGTGGTGCGCGGAAGTGATATCTGGGGAATACAGCGGATGTATCTCTCCAACACCTCCTGTAGGCAGTCTCCAGTTTCACAGTCGCATATCACGAAAACTATGAGCATTGGTTGTAGTATCTGATGGACATGAAGTCACACTAGGAGTATGTTCTTGATGTAATGCAGTCATTACAGACAGATAGACAATCAGACAATCAGAGAGACAGACAGAGAGACAGACAGACACCGCCAAGGGACGAAGACGTGTGAACCAATCTGCGGATGTTCATAGAACCGGAAGTCAGTCATCTATTACTCTTTTGTTCAGCCATAGTCAGACATCCCGTATGTTTTATCAGTGATGTATGTCCGTCAATGACGCAGATATAATTTCTAGCATGTTTCCACGGCCTATACAAAGGTTTCACCCCTTGGCGCCAAGTTGGCATACAAATAATACCAAACAATTAATCCTATCGCGTGGATATTACTAAGCCAATGTAAATCAGTTCGATATCTCAGGATGCGTGATAGAAGACGGGTTCTAGTATATAGGTGCAGTGGTGTTGAATATGGAGTAGAAGAAACCATCCGACATAGTGTACATGTATCTCAGAATGTCAGGACGTGAGACATTGTACTGGCGCTTCACTATTTAGTTCAGCTATAACTACTAGCACAGATCTGCATGCAGCTGACAGAGCAGTTCTACCTTGTGTTATCTACCTTGTGTTAACACCATGTTCGTTCTTAGAATACGATGGCCAAATATATATTCTGTATTAAACTAAAATGTTAATTTGTCTTTCCAGGAATGTATGGAATTATGTAAAACAAAATAATTTATAACATTTTTGTTAGCAAATATTTCCTATGAACATTGGAGATCAAGGTCTCTAATAATATATATACAATACTAAGTATCATTATTTTAAGATATGTGTCAATGAACATTAGCTAAACTTAGCATGCCTTGCCATGCACACTTAATACATTAGACGAGATTATGTTATTAGACTAGTATATCATCGCATCATCAACAGAAAAAACAATAATGAAAACTGTACCATATCTAGTAATATTTTCTATGTATTT
The DNA here is from genome assembly GCA_032361785.1 of Lepetodrilus galriftensis. Taxonomy (NCBI): domain Eukaryota; kingdom Metazoa; phylum Mollusca; class Gastropoda; order Lepetellida; family Lepetodrilidae; genus Lepetodrilus; species Lepetodrilus galriftensis. The sequence goes on from JAUTBZ010121888.1 coordinate 13,805, forward strand.
CTGCAAACCTAATGTCTAAATCACCTGTTTTCACTCTTTTAAATTAGTTCATTAATATGTTTGCCTTAATGGTTCATCATTACTCTATTACGTGCCATCAAGCCCAGTATGCCCTCGGCAATCGTCGAAAGAAATGCTAAATCTGAGAAAGAATATTCACAAAGGCGACATAATTATATAGAATTTTCAATCTCAGAGGTATTTGACGTTTCTCGGGCGCAAATATTCAAAGCCTCATCCCATCATAACTAAACTGATTATATCAGATTTTTAATTGTACGTGTGCCATTGTGTTGCCCTATTTAATTAATAGCATGGGCGTGTTGATTTAGGGTACGCTGACCGCACACAGTGAGAACACAATCACCTCATTACGTTTTAATTGTGGAGTCGAAATTTCTCTGGAACATGACGCAACTGTCATTTGTTCATCTAAGAAGCGGAGACAATGTTCTAGAAGTAATGTCGCGTTGTGAAGAAAGCTTCCAGCCATACCGGAGACGTTCTCCCGCCTTGATAAATCTTTCTATTATTGCACTTTGAGAGGCGGAGATGCATCCATTGCTTAACAACTGGCTTGTGGACAAAGAAAGGTCTGGGGATGTTGGGATGGCGACTGTGGAGTCCGTGGAGGGGAGGGGGTTCTATCGAGGGGGATCAATCACAGCAGCATCCACTCAGAGTCTCATCACAGAGAACGCATGCTAAAAACAAAACCTCTCGTGCCCACAGCAGGGTGGGGTGAAGCCCGACCCCCACGGGACAAGGGCACTGGGGTCAACAACAATATAGCTAAAAAAGATTGTGATTAATGCTCGCAGTTCCACGTGCGCACCCTCCAGCGCGCAGAGCTGGTCGTGAACTTTTATTCAAACACAAATGTTGCTCAGTTTAGCTCTGAGCTGTAATAATGAATGTAAAAGCAAACGGTTCCGGAGACTTAATATCACGGTGAATAATTGCATATTTTTAATCTCCATTCTTATTTTTTGGTGGATGTCATTGGACGTGCTCAATATGAAATAGGAGAAGCGTGTAGCGGAGAGCGGAGACTGGAGTGTGTCTGTGGCCCCGGGGTTGGAAGATCTCTATGTAGTGCCAGCTTTTGAAGAAATCTTATTAACCACAAACTGAAGTATGACGTAAGCTTGCGGATTGAAAATGTTATTTCAAAATTTAAAAAACAGAGCACTGCGAAACGCTTGGCAAGGTGGAATATGGATCATGTAGTCTTGATTTGAATCATCGCTGCTTGTCTGTATGTTAACCAAGGTCCGTAACTATTGTAGGCCTACATGTTATAAGTATCACATCCGCAACACATACCAACATTCCTTCTAATAGATCAGTGTTCATCTGTATTGATAAGGAGGCAGAGGAAGATGTATGCATAGTTGGCTGTCTAATCTCCCGTAAATAAAACATATTGAAAACAATTAAGGTTAGTACCTATGCCACATTTATGTCAGATATCACACTGACTTTTCATCTTTAGGTGGTACACGGCACTACGGCATAATATAACCGATACATTAAGATATAGCTGTTTACATCATTCTATGGGCGAAAATGGAGTAGGAAATTAACCAAGACAACTATATACTAATATTATACTAGTTTTGTGTTCCGTGTCGCTTCGATTTCATCTGTAAATGTCGACACATGGTGAGTGAATAGAACAGTAATGTACAGGATTAGTGTACGACATGTAACGTCAGTATATAGGTCACTAAACATGGCTGGCTATAGAGAGGTCTTGGCGCAGGAAGATAACTATTAACTGCATATGCTTACAGTTCTGCATCTCCCAGTATCTGTGGGTCCTTATCTGTATGTATCTTACGACCATACTCTTACAGGCACCATACAATTACGACCGTGCATGCTACAAGACAACTTGTCCTTGGTCTACTGGTGACATGGTTAGTCTCCAAAGTCATAAAATAAAATGAATAGCGCATTGTATAGGTGATGGAGTTCATACTGCGAACTACACAAACATGAGGTAAGCATGGCTCCATCTACAGCACACCTATTAGTATGCATATATAAGCCATATATTTCCACCTTGGGGCTACGTCTGTGATCACCGACTCCGTGGTGTAAAGCTTTGAGCGCCCGCCCGGAGTGCGGAAGATCGATGGGTCAAACCATGATCGCGTCAT